>APFE031457783.1:0-106199 GCA_000404065.3 Pinus taeda | reverse complement strand
TATTCATATGGTGAGGGTGCATATTATATCTCCAATGTGTATTAGTTTTACTGTGATCACTTAAAAATTCTATTCTACCTCTTAATGCTTTGGCTATAAGCTCTAAGATTAGTTTTATCCATGTTGTTACTCTCCAATGACTCTTCATTAATGATTTAGCATAGTACCACCCTTAATTCAAGGATATTTTAATAACATAATTTTTTCTTGTCATTAGGCTGAGCCTAAGCGAGGGATAGCCATTTTATTGGATAGAGGAAGACTTATATACCCATAATAGGATGTTACTCACCATGATTGTGTGAGGCTTAGTTGAGTTTGGATGCCCCTTGGGATAGTTAATTCCCCCAAAGTGGCTTCCATCCTCAACCCCTCCCCGTGAGGTTTGAAACTATAACCTAGGAGGATTAAACCCCATGCAAACCAAGTAGTCTACACCTCATGGGTCATAATGATATACTTATTAAAAGAGAAGTAACCAAATAGCCAATAATATTGGCAATAACAAATTAAACAATTCCCTTAATTTATTTTAAAATTATTATTATATATAATCATTGAACAATATTTATTGACTATTAACTACTTATACAATTTGTTTTTAGAAATTCATTAATAATTATGATTAAATTTACCTATTTTAAGCTTTTATGTTATTAAATGTACAAATAGATTCAAAACATAAAAAAGATAGAAAAATATTAAGTATATATAAATTTAGCAACTCAACCTTAAAATATTAATAAAATGACATTTTCTTTTTTTTTTTGTTATAGATGTATTCTATGTACACAACAAATTGAGAGTAAGTTAAGAAGAGAAGAAGTAGACATAATATGTTTATTTTAATTAGGGTTTAGGGGATAAGGGATTTAATTTTTAGGGGTATAGGGTGTAAGGGGCTAGCAATTTAAAGTTTAGTGGCTTAAGGGTTAATAAGACTAGACTAGGGCTCAATGGTTAACGCTTGAGGGGTTAACAAGTTAGGGATAAATGTAGTTTTAGGGGGTTTAGGGCCTAGGGGATTTAGAGGCTTGTTAAGATGATGAAAGGATAACTTGGAAAGAGATAATATGTCAAGCATACTACCATTGTATGGATTTTCCATTTGAAATAATAGGTTTATTGAATTCTATGAGTTGCTAGGATTCACTCAACATTTACATCCATCTGAGCTTCAACATAAGTAAGATTACTCATCCTAGTAAACAATTTATCCTCCTCAATATTTTCCATGTCATTGGTAATGTGTATTCTAGTGTATATAATTCCTTTTAACTTTTGCATTAAACGATGAAGTGAAAGGAGTTATGCCTTTGGGAGATGAATCTCTTATCAATGATCATGAAGTTTTATATTGAACTCAAGCTTAATACAAGCATTCAATATTAAGGCAATGAAAAATATCCTAGATTGTGAACCAATTTATCCTTTCAAGTTTACTTCCATTTATTTCATTTTAGTTTGAAATTATAACTTACTGAATCTTAATGAAAAATTTCCACTGCATGGTATTTTCTCATTAAATACAATTAATAAATTAGATTTCCCATTTTTAATGATTGCAAAGTTAACCCACTTATAGGTGGCACATATAAAACTTACACCTACTAAGTATGGTTTGTTATTTATGAAAGCTCCCTTGTCTACATATTGGGTTATGTTTATTCGAAGTAGATAACGTTCTTTATGTAGGCCCTAGATATGTAACTTTATTATTTTAAGACTAGCATACCTAGGTAGACCTCCAATATTCCCTTGGTTTTTTATTGCAATTGTAAATGATAATAACTAGACTAACGATGAGAAAATACTATACATGAGGAGTAGTATACAAATTTAAGGCACTCACAACCCTCATCTTAGCCACAAGACTAGATACTCTTCACAAAATATGTTTTGTATCTCCTTCGAATAGTAATTCTTAACTAAAAGGATCCATCAAATGATATCTTAATTTCACGTTTTTCTTCTCAATTAATCTAAATGTACAGCTACCTTAAGAAGGGTGATGATAGAAAAAGGGATGAAAATTATAGTAAATACTAGTGGCTAAATCCTTATCTTACTCTATCTTCATTGCCCATACCTAGCTAATGAGAGCACAAGAACAACTACTTCTCTAGAGGCACCTATAATACTTTTGTGGGTTTGAAAAATCACCCTTTGGTTAGTGTGTAGTATACACTAGCCTAGATTTTAAAGTGATGTCCTTACAATCATAATACCCCAGGTGTATTTTCTCTTAAAACTATTCAAATGTATATGTCCCTTTTACGACCAAGTTCCACCAAAATGATTCTTCCTACCTACCTAGTACCTCAATTTATTTCATGAAAAGACTACACTACAAGCCACCAAATTTCTATCATATCCGTGAGGTCAACAATAATTTTTGGTTCAAAATATAGCTAAGTTGGAACAAACTTAGCTATAGAGCTATGTTATTTTTCAACCCCTAGTGTTTATGGACAAAAAGATATCAATATTATAAAGAATGTGGAAGCCAAACTATCACCTTTCCCAAATTGACTCGCCACATTATAGAAAAACTCTGAAAATTATTTATTTTTACTAAACCAAACATTTCATTGAAATATTAATTATTACAATAAATTTACTACATTGATACACTTTTTGACTACAGAAAGCTTATTTTGATTTCACCATAAATCAAATTTTTGATATCAATCAATTAAAATCTCCTCAAATAATGTTTGGTGACATAAAGACCCAATCGATTTTTTACAACTAATAAAACCATATTAACCAAAACAAAATACATACACATTTCATTTAAATTTAATTACACTCGAAAAACACATGCATTTTGTTTAAGGTTTCATGTGATTTATTTCTTTCAAAAATCAAAATTATTTTTTCCCTCATTTATCTCCCTACAGTTGAAAGTTTTATCAAGTAAGTAGGAGAAGGGCAGGGATAGGCATGCGATCACAGGTATATTGAATTCATTCAAGATATTGGATTCTTAGTTTCTCCAATCGTGGTGATTCCCTTCTACAAAGAGTCGTTTTAGAGTAAAACGTGAGCCTTTTCAGCCGTTTAGGTTCTTCCATCAACCATTTGGGTTTTTCTGACAAAGAATTATAAGATGTATATTGTCTATAGTTAGATGTCTTAGAATTGCACAAGATTATATAATTTGAGGCTCAGAAAGTTCGAGGAAGCATCACGAATGGAATTCAAATGATTTCCCACTGTGAAAAATTTTCTTGGGGTCAATTTTGGTGAGAAATTAGAAGAATACGAAAAGAACTACGATCTCAAGCTCAGATTTCAGGAAAATCAGGTGTCTCTATACTTTAATTAGGTGAACGATTCAGTTAATGTTTTGATTGAATTCATTCATGATATTGGATTCTTGGTTTCTCCAATTGTGGTCATTCACTTCTGCAGTGAGTCCTTTAAGTGTGAAATGCAAGTCTTTTCAGCCATTTAGGTCCTCCCATCAGCCATCTGGGTTTTTCCGAAATAGCTCAGAGCCTTGAAAGATGGGTATTTTCTGTAGTCAAATGACTCAAAACTACCGAAGATTATCGAATTCGAGCTTATAAAGTTCAAGGAAGCATCACGAATGGAATTCAGGTGATTTCCCATTGTGGATTATTTGCTTGGGGTGAATTTTGGTGAGAAATTGGGAGAGCGTGAAAAGAATTAGGATCTGCAGCTCAGAATTAAGACAAACCATGTTTCTCTATACTTTAATCAGGTAAATGATTTGGTTTTCATTGAAACATAGTTATTTAAGAGTAGATCCATGGGGGTGGCCTATTTCATATTGGATGAGTTGTGATATGCGGGTGCAAGATATAAGATATAATTTCTCTACCTAGAGTTGGGATTAAGAGTAATTGTTTAATGCTGAATGAGTTGTGGTGATATGAGGGTACATGATATAAAATAGAATTTCACCACCGACGGTCAATCTTGTGAACTATTTTATATTTGGAATTGGGAAAGTTTAAGGCTCAAACATAACTATGTTGAGTACCCCATGCTTGGTCTACATATGCTATTTAGGAACTCATACTTGTCTGGTGATCCAAAGAAATTTCGAAATCACTTTCCCAAAAAGGCTCTAATAAACTTGTAAGAAAAAGTTGGTTCTGGTTTTTTATTGAGTTGTAAAAAATGTCAGATGCATACATGGGACATGGTATAGATATTTATATTTAGACCTTTGTGACCTCTTCAACCAGTTATGAATTTGGAGAAGGCATGTGACCTTCGTGTATTGTTAGTTCTAAGCATGATCCTAGTTACACAGGCATTTTAGAGACAATCTTCACCTCTAGAATAGTACATGCCTTGGTTGAACGGCTAATAGCCACACTAAAGAGTTGGTCCTGGAAGGTTATAATCAGTGGTCCTGTTTGAAACACTAACTCTTGGTCAGCCCTTCAGCCACATATGACTTATAAATGGTTACATTACGGGGCATTGTTTTCTTGACTCTAAATTTAGACATATTTCAATGGATAAACTGAAGAAATCACTATAAATTTGGATAAGATCTTGTATAATTTATATATCTCTCGCTGTTTTGCCTTGGACACACAAGAAGCAAGCTTGGACAATGGTGTCTTCTCTTGGAGTAATTATACAATTTGCTTCTAATGGAGTAGTTGGGAATGCAACATTGGCGCTAGTGTCTAAGTTGATAACCAAAGTTTTAGTGCTAGTTAGAGACACCATTCATGCTGCAGAAGATGTGATTTATGACTAAGTGAGCCCCAAGGAGCTTTTGAAGTATCTGGAAAATATTAGGCCCATTTTAACAGAGCTTAATAATAATAATGTAAGGGAAACTCATACTATTAGACAATCTTCTTGGGATATCTGAAAGGGTACTCAAGGCTGCAAATAATGTTATTGATACTTGTTCATAGAAGAGAAAGTTTCATATTCTTCTCAATTGTCAGAATATTGTGAAACAATTGAAATATATTATGAGGGAAATTGGACATGCTCTAAGTTTGCTTACTCTCTCAGCATTGGATGTGTCACTGGCTATTAGACAGAAAATGGACAAGCTTTGTAAGGATATGTATAATGTCGAGTTCAAGGCAGCAGTTGCAAAAGAGGAAGTTGTTGATAAAATTGAATCTGGGATCAGAGAAAGGAATACTAATACTATTTACTTAAATAAATTAATTTTGTAGATTGCCAAAGTAGTGGGATTTTCCACTGATACATCGAGTTTGAAATAAGAATAAGAAGAGTTTAAAAGGGATATGGAAGATACTATATTGAGAGAAAAAAATGAAGCATATGCTTTACAAATGGAACAAATCATTGGATTACTTCGCCATGCATATGTGGTATCTTCTGCCAAAGAGAGGGATAAGATATACTACGAGAAAAGGTTCTCTTTGGGAAGAAATTCTTTGCCTCCATTTCAATCCTTTTACTGTCTAATTTCTTGAGAGGTAATGGCATATCATGTTTAGATTTATTCTTCTCAGAAATTTGATAGAAGTTCTATTCAAATATGTTTTGGAGAGGGGCACACTACTTGTCCCATGACTACTTAGGTGCTAATCAATAAAGAGCTCAGACCAAATATCATGCATCGAAGGTCTATATAAGAGTTGAAGGATAGAAATAAAATTGTCACACTAGCTTCATTGAAGCCTAATATGGATTCTAGTGAGGAGCAGATTGTGTTGTATCCTCCTAGTGAATTACTAAGGTTAAGCAAGGAGAAAGAAAATCACATATGATGGACAGGATTAGGAGGTTACATTCATATTTTAGTTGACCTTGTGGGATGAAATAAGCCATTGATTAGGAACAGAGCACTAGAATTACTTTGTAGCCTGATAATTCTTCTTCGATGCAGGGTCAAAAACTTATTAGTTGCAAGGCTAGAAGTCCTTTATCTCACGTTTTAGGTTCTTTGGATCAAGTGCATGGACCCATTTATATCATGAAAGACATGATATATCTGCTATCCATTAAACAACTCATAGGAGTTTGGTTGGCTACTATGAAAGTTTTCAAGGGTATCATCTGTATGACGCTACCTCTCACCAAGTGACTAAGAATCATGACGCTATATTTGATAAGCCTTTCATGATGACTGCTAAGATCTCTTCTATAGCTCCTTTCTGGTGATGAATCTCAACATGTATCAATGGAACATGCCTCTTCTTCTCTTGTTGGGTTACTTGTTGATGACTCCCATCTAGTTTCAGTGAACCTTTTCACATCTCCATATTTTGTTTGTCCACGTATACAAACTCCTCTGAGTTAATTCTTTGTAGTTCTTGATAAGTCTATGGGGGCTTGAGACTAAAGTCATTACTTCATCATCTAGTCCATCCTCTCATTTGGATGTTTCTTCTAGCCTTCCCTCGCTAGATGAGGTCATCATTTTTAGTACTTCATCTTGAGGTGTATAACCTAGCAATGCTTGTCCTTCCAAAATGTAGTGATGCCCATCTTTGAGATGATGTTATTCATGTAGATGTACAGTAGTTTTTTGATGATGGTAACAAACCCTCTGCTACATCATTTCCATCCTTTCTTTGAATTGGTGTGGTTCTTAGTGATCACATGCCTCTTATTCTGGGTTGATCATGGTGTCGCATGTACCTTTCATTTTGATGTAGATAGTTTGCCTTGATGCATATTTCCACTCAAGGTTTTATGGAGTATTGTAACATGATCCTAGACACATAAATTAGTATGTGCGAAATTATGAGGATTATGTGCTTGCAAAATATGTCTTAATGTTTTGAAACATGTCCATAATCCCAAAGGAAAAATGACTTAGCCCTTGCACACATGCTGAGATTATTGGCAGCAGTAAAGGGACGACAAATGGACATAGTTTGGAAGTTATGAGCTCATCATTATGACTTGAAAAGATAAAAAAGCCTTAAATATGACCAAATTTCTCATGTATTGGCTTTTAAAATGAAAATGGAATTTATGATAAGAAAGGTGTTTTTAGGCTCAATGGTGTGACGTCATTTGTTAGCAATTTGTTATAGACTAGCTAATGTTGTTCCATTTTATATATGGAAGACAACTTCATTTCCAACAACAAATAAGAATATACTCTATGACAGTCAATTTGAAAGGACAATGGCAATAATTTCACATTGACCTATTCACTTAGTGGCCTATATCGAAATAATTCCACCAACATTCATTCTCATGTTTGATATTATTACATGTCCAACCAATTTTTCTAAGTATGAAACAGATGCATAGCTTGTCATGTAGGTTTGACATCCAAGAATATTTACACTCCATTTGTAAAACATTATGCAATTGTAGTGTTCATCATACAATGTTACACTATAGGTATACAATATTGTATTGATTGGGTCATAATATTGAACTCTGTCATAGCTGTTTTGGCAATTCGATCCCTACTATTTTTGTAGCTCATTCTCTTGTATCCAAAATAAATGCGCATATGAACCAATCTTTGTCTTAATCTACATTATCTATATCAAAAATTTTGTAATAGATAAACTATGGCTTCAATATGGAAATAAACTACTCAATCTAATGCCAACAAGCCTAAACGAGAATGATGGTTCCGATGTGCACTACTTTTTTTAGTGTTGGGTGAGCTCCATGTTTTCCACTTAGGGCAAACTTACATAAAAGACAAAGCAACCCCAAGTGCCAAAAGGCGAATCAAGACATGGTGTGATGAATATCCATTTTCTCCAATCTTAAGAAGTTGGACCTTGGGAATTTGTCTATACATTGTTTATGCATGTTGGTCCTTCGTAATAAAAAAATCATATTTCTTTTGCTTCATCAAAATATTTTTTCGTTTGTGCAACTTCAACAATAATAGTTTAGGAAGCAATATTCAGGATATGAACTGCACATGTTGTCCAAAATATATGGTCTTACCTACTCAATGATTGCATCAATTTCTTTACCTGACCTTTCATTGCCTGTGATATCTTGCATTAAGTTTAAAGCATAGTCACCATACAACCTAGTTTAGGCTTTGGGTATTTATTTTTTCACATATTTTATTTATTGTACATATACAAATAAAATATGCCCTACACAAGTTCTGGGAAAATATCCCCTAAAATAATTGTTAAAAAAGGCCTCAAAAATCTTGATTTAAAAGGTTTTTATGGAATAACCTTTATATAAGTTTATAGGACATCCACATCTTTAATTTTATCTACTTATTTTTTTAAATTTTCTAGCATTTTAGAAAATTCACATGTTTTTTCATTTTGTGAGTTGTAGACACCTACATATTTGTTGTATGGGATTTGTTTAAGAACACATTTTTGTTGTATAGAATCAATATCCATATTCAAATATTGTCGTAATGATTTAAAATCTCAATTACTTTTGTAAGTCTCAACCATGTATCCAATATGGTTATCTTCATTTGGAGAATTTATGTATCTGAAGAGCTATTGTCTTGAAAGAGACATACTATCAAATTTATTGATGGTTCATTTGTTTTATTACTCCACAACAACTTCTCCTTTTGTATAATGGTGGTGTACACTTTTTTAAAATGTGTCCCTTGTAACCAATGGGTTATTCATTCACCACTCTAAACATGACTTGGAAATATAGAGACATAACACTCTATAAAGGGAATAGTGCATGCATGTATGGTAGGGGGAACTCCACTATTCCTTTCTTCCCTCCTGCAATTATTCAACCATTCTTTCCAAGAGTTTGGTGTTCAATATCTTCTAGGCTTCCTCAATTGTTGAGGAAATGTGCTGCCCATTTTTTTAACCTACGAGAACCCACTTGTTGCCCCTCATTTCTTCCCTAGCTAACTATGCATCATCGTGCTCCTTTTCAAATTGTTCCTCAATCTTTGGGGTGATGGATTACAAAACTCAACCCCATTGTTAGGAATCCAAAGAAAAACGGCTTTACCCCTTGAATCCAAAATTTTCCTTGCACCTATGCAATTTCATAAGTAGTTTCAACTTTTGAGCTTATTTTTCTCCTTTTTCTCTATCTTTCTATTACACAATTCCACACAGGGGAATCAATCGGAAATTTATGTTATTTTTTTCACCATCTCATTTCCCTTTGCCACTGCTTCCACCATGTTTTCTATGATCATACCCTCCCCAAGATGATGAATGATATTCCATCAAAATAATATATGAGAGTAAGAAACAGAAGAACATGTAAGAGTTTTGAATGGTTTTCTGTTGGAAAAAACATTGTTCCTCCCTTCAAATCTGCTTGCCAAAGTTCTTTTCGTTGTTGTTCTACCAAACTTTCCCACTCTAAGTTGTTCTCATTTCTGCTGTCCAAATCTGCTCTCCAAAATATGAAACTAAAAATTGAGATGAATTGGGGTTTCAATTACTTTTGTAGAGAGATAAGGGGAAAAAATTGGTAAATAGGGGATCCATCCCTCCTCAAATGCTAGTTGGTGCGGGGAGGCCGTCTGGACCCACTCTACCTTTTCCCTCCAAAATCAGCAAGGTATTTTACAACTTTATTTTTTATTTTATGCAGAAAATGTTTCTCATGATGATCAGTGTTGTCCTCGAGATTCTGACGTGAATCAATAAATCTACATTTCAAATAAAAACTAGAAACCCGTTTTCCAATCTATGATTATGATTCTAAGGGTGGCAAACTGTCTAGGATTCATTATGTATTTTTAATATCTTATTGTCATGAAAATAAGTATTATATTTATACTTAATATTCCTTGAAATTGTGATATATCTGGTAGAAATGATACTTCAATTATGGATGCTATGATAGTCTAATTAACAGATGGAGACCAGAGCCTCGAAACCATTCTAATATTTTCTATGAAATATTTCCAACAAAGTAAAGAGGTTCTCAAAATTGCGTTCTTGGAAGTATCTCATATGGTTGACTATCTCCAAATTAGGTGATATCTTGATCTTAAGTTATATCGTCTTTTCTTGAAGTCATAAGTTATGGGAATCATTTTTCTCTTGTGTTTACAAGTTCTCCTTATGGGTCCAAGTCATGAGTAATTGAAGAAAGCTGGACATGTTGTTCAATATGCAGCGTTTGCGGCTTTCCATTTAGCCCTTGAGACATGTTTCCTTGCAAATGAAGGTTCCACCTTTCCTGAACTTACCTTGAAATCACCAATAACTATTGCATTTCCAGACAAAAAAATAAGTTTAGATAGATCTATTTCTATTATATCCAGTTTTGTTATTCCTATTCCAGAACAAAACTTGTCAAAGAAATGCAAAGCCTAAAAATGTATAAGACAATGTGAATTGTCTCTACCTTAGCAGATGAACCTATTATCGATAAAAATAAGGAAGAGTCCAAACCACCTCTTGCTAGTGGAGGGATGGGCCCACCTATATCACATGTTACTAGTAAATCTAATATTGATGGAACTAGTCTTGTTTAAACATAAATTGTCTTTAAGAAATCCTCCATAGGAGATACATATGCTTAAGTTATAGGGGTATAGTGGGATATATATCCATCTGGACAGAGAGCTTCATTGCCAACTACTCCTTCAAGCTATTTATCTGGATGTCAACTTCAATAAAGGCATATACAAATGAAATTGTATCTCCTTTGGATCTAGGTTCATATGGGGCAGTCACATCATATTTGGAACTTCAAGATAAAGAATGAAAAGATTCAGATAAGGAAAATGGTTTCATTGTTTCTCTTTTATCCAAGGTTAATATTAATTATCAAATAACAACAGAGGAGCTATCTAAGAAGGTGGCATGGGAGAAGCAAGGAATAGCAGAAAAGGAAATGAAGTAGGATCCCCGACATCCAAACTAATGTGCATTTTGATACAAATGAACACGTTGTAGATAAAGTCAAAATGTTGTTTATAGAGGGTTTTAATTTTCTCAAACATAAAATCGCAACATCTGGATCCTTTTATTTGGGTATTAAGGTTATTGAGTCAAAGAGGCAAATTAGAGAGCTTGAAGGAATGTTGTATAAAGAGGGAGTTGATTTTGAGGTGATATTATAGATGTATAGAAAGGATTTTTAGTGTACTTTAGGTTGTCCATATTTGTTTATATAAATTTCCTAGTTGGAAACCATTTCTTCATAGAGTTCATTATTTTGATGAAATATATGCAATTGAAACAGGGTTTGTTGCAAGATGTCATCATTAGTGTTGGGAACATTCGAATTTGGAAGACGTGTTGCTGATATTTAAAAGCTAAACATTATAAGGTGTCTTCTTCTTTATGAAGCCTATGAATAGGATCACCATATTTTCCATTTAGATTCATCTCTTAGAGAGAAAAACTCTCTTCCCAAATTGGAATCTAGTCTTCCCAAATTGGAATCTAGTCCACTGTAGGATTTGAAGACTCCATATAAGGAATATGATTCTAGCATAAATGAAAAAGTTGGAGGCCATCAGGGTACAACGAAAGATAGTAACAACGCTAGTGGTGTTTCTGGCATTCTGCTGACAAAGGAAACATGCTCAATGGTTGGTGGAAATTTTTACGACACTACTATCTGTTTTGAGAATATTCAGTTCAAAGATATCCAAGTTGGCTACAAGCATGTTTTAAATAGCGGATCTGGACAACTTTCCATGATTAGTAATGTGGAAATTCCTACTTGTGTGACCATTTAGAGGGAAATGGGACTGTGAATGGAAAATTAAATTAAGGCATGGAAATTACTAAATTGGTAGAAGGTAAAACAAACCCGAATATCTTTATGACGAGGAAGGTGATCCAAACATTAGAGGTTGATCCAATATAACTAATGGTACCATGTTTCATACTTTTGACATGGAGAATGGTTAATGAAATACCAACATCAGTGTTTCTAAGACAATGATTTTTGAAGCAATTCACAAGGGTGAGAAGTTGTTTCTGCCACTTTGGCCACTCGTGCTAGTGGCAGTGAATCTAGAAATAGAAAAGATTTTAATCCAATTCAAAAAATTCAATAGGAGACAGGATGATGTCCAAATATGCCTAAATCGTTCATGATAAAAGTGGAATAGAGGTGCCTAGGAAAACCATCCCTCCCTCACTAGTACAATAATTAAATCTATCAGAAGAGTTTGGAAGTTGCATTGGGGCTCCTATGTCAAACTTATGAAAAAGTTGTAGCAAGAGTTTACAAGAAAGTTTATTGGGGTCTATTAGATTTGACTCTCAGAGAAGCTATAGTCCTATATTTATTTCATATGTCATTCATCTGGGTGGTAATGGAGTGGGTAATTTGAGTTTACCAATTGGTGTCAACGATATGGTTATTGTTGTTTATAATGATAAGCCAACAACCATAACAACTTATGCACTAAGATCACAAGAATATCAGGCTTTCCTATATGGCGAGGTACTTGATAGTGAGAATTAAAAGGAAATAGACATGGATAAAACAAAGGAATGTGAAAATGTATTCGGTATGGGAGGAGTTGTTTCAAACCTACTTTAGCTGTCATATGGTTCGTTAGACTCGAGTAAAGTTCATTCCAAAGAGATAAGTTCATGATATGGGGATATACATATGGCTCCAAAGGGAACAGGGGTTTAGATTAATAACTGGATAGAAAAGACACAATAAAAAATATCCTTTCTTGATGACGGTCCTCCCAGAAATGTTAAGTACATGTTAATTGTTATTTTGCAAAACAATTCAATGCCCTTAGGAAAAAGTGTTGTCCAAAAGACATGGACTTTAGATTGTCACTAAATTACTACAAGAAATGGGGGTCTTAATGAAGAAAGAGAAATGTGTTTTTTGCAAAATCCTTGGATGAGATATTTATTATTAAGATAGTCACCAGGAAAAAATTGGAGTCTTTTATGAAGTTTTCCTCAAAATATTTCAAATATTTATGTGACTCATTATGTTCTCGAACCTTCACATGCTTCGAAAATATCCTTAGTATTTATTAGGTTGGATGCTCATAGTATTGTTTATTCTATATTTGACAATTACCTTTTGCAAAATCCTAGAGGGTTTACCATGCTTTGTTTCCTTGATTGTGTGTGTGTGTGTGTTACATAATGTGCTTATCTTTCATGTCACTATAAAGAATGCAAAAGGTGGAAAAGAGAGGGATGAATTGATGGGAATGGAAAATCTATTGTTTGTAAGAAATCTAACACTGGTTTATAACCTCAAATGTTCTGGTTGCTCCTGTTACAATGCAGATTCATTAGGAAACAACAAATTTCTTCTGGACTAGAATCCCTTAGAGACCATTCCAAGTACTCCAATATTTATTGGGAATAAAGGAAAGCGCTTTTTGGAGAAAGAAGTATAGAATGATACTTCCTTTCTTGTGGTAAATATAGTTTTCATTTTTCTCAATCAACTATAATTGTAATCTTAGTTTCAAATTTTTGTTAAGCAAGTTAGTTATCATGATTGTGTGCAATGTGTGTTTGTAGTCAATTGATGTCATGGATTATTCATTACTCGATGGAGTTGATGAAGAGTGTTGGGAGATGGTTTAGGTAATAATAGATTCATACAATGATTTGTTTTGCTAAAATAAACTCATACATTTTTTTTGAAATATATTTTCTCATATTTGATTTTCCATTTTAGGTAACATTATCAATAATTTCAGTTGCCTAGGTTAGAGCATGTATCTATCAGCATTTTAAAGATGAATACACTAACTTTTTTTCTTTTTCTGTGTTTCAAATTTCAATACATGAAGTTTAGTTTACATTGGTGATAAAGCCAACATTTCTTGCTATGATGTTCTTTTGCAACGAAGTCGCTTAATGATGATAGACTAAATATTGTGACGTTATTACAATTGACAAACTAATCATTCTTTACCATAGGTATATTCTCTTCATATTTCGCTTTTATGATAGGACCAAGAAATGAGTATTGGAAGTCAAATATTTCATTGTTTGTGACCATCATTTATGTGAATAGGTCATGGGTTCCTTGATTTAAAGGGTTAGGAGAAGCTCATTTTAAGTTCCTCATGTGGATCTAGCTATCAGCTAAAGTAAAATGTGCCCATTTTCTTTTTCTTTTCCTTTTTAATTCTTATGATAATATCTTCTAGTTGAATATTATCTCTCATATTCTAGTCCAATTATCTTCAATTCTCTAATATTGAACTTATTTTATGCCATGAATACATGATTTTGGTTGATTTTAAAATGCCTCCTTGACTCATTTTTGCCAACCAACTAAATTTAAGTGTATTAACAACATTTTATGAACTCAAAAGGTTTCTAAATTCATCAGCTAAGGTGATATTATTTTAATTGTCCTTGATGAGAAGTATCAAAATGTTTTGTTTCATGTTTTTATCCTTTCAATTGTTGGTAAACTATAAGTAAGTTTTAATTTCTTGTTTTTTCTTCAATTAAGTTAGATTGGGCTTTTGGTCCTTATGCTCACTCTGGTTCCATGTTTTGTAGTTATGCACTAGGATTATGCATGGTTGTTAGTTGGAGCTAATCGTTATCAAGAAACAATGTGAGATTTAGACATGCAGCTCCATTAATGGGAACATCTCCTGTCACAGTTCATTAGATTGGTTGTACTATGATTTTTTTCTTTATGCTCACTTTTGTGTCCATTTTTTTACAGTGGATAGAACTAGACATGGTTGCTAGTTAGAGACAGTGGTTATCAAGAAACCGTGAACTTTAAACACACTTCATCATTAATGTAAACATCTCTCGTCACAGTTCATTAGATTGGTGGCACTACAAATAGTCGGCAATTGACGAATCCCAACATTGACCAATGTCACTTTAATGCACTATTGATGCCATCTCTATTTAATGTACTTTAAACATGTTCAGATTAGTAGATTGTATTCCTGGTTATTATTTTTCTTATCATCTTTATCTTTCCCACTCTAATCCTATCCTCTATAGGTTTTTTTTTTTATTCCCATAGATCTATTCTTGCAAGTCTAATTCTTTAAAGGGTGTTAGCTCAATGGAAGAGCATCTTATTTACAAGTAGGACGTTCATGGTTCAATTCCATTGTGCCTTGTTATTAAGATGGAATGATGATGAATAGTTTTTGGTGATGGAGGTTCCTCTGACTATCACCAATGAGCTTATAGTGTCATTTTCTACCCTCACCATAATATAAAATTGTGATGGTTAATGAACACCACCATATATATGCATCAATAGTGACCGTCATGGAAGGCCCATCACCATAAATCTCTAATGTTGATATGAAATGGTGACAGCCAATGAATGTCACCACATATATATGCATTATTAGTGACGGTAATGAAAGGTCAACAATCAATCATTGTTGTTAATATGAAATGATGATGGTCAATATCCATCATTATAATCATTATTGGTGACAAACCTTGAATGTCACCACAACACCTATAATTTTGGTGATGCCACCGTTGGTGATGTTCATTTTTTGGTGATAGAGGCTAAGGTTTATCACCGTTGCTCATATGAAATGGTAACGGTCACTATCCTTCATTATAAATTTTTATTGGTGACAGACCCTGAATGTCACCATAACACCTATACTTTTGGTGACACCGCCTTTGGTGACGTTAAATTTTTGGTGACGAATGCTCTTTTGACCATCACTAATGAGCTTATGATGACATTTTTTGACCCTGACCAATGACCTTTTTTATTGTAGTCTAACCAATAATACATGGCATGGTGCCTTCACGTTGTAGCGGCTACAACCACCCTCCAAACTTTTGGCTTGGACCAATTTCGGAGCCTCCCTTGGAGAGTTTCACTTGATCACTACACACACTCGAGTTCACTCCATGAGCTTGTGTGAGTCTTGACATTCACCTTGCTTATTTATTTTACTCAAGTCTCTGCATGTTGATGTCTAAGTGATGCTTGCGACCATGTTCTAGTTATGCTCAAAGTCTTCACTTCATATGTGTTTGTTATGCTCACCATGAAATAATTTGTCGCACACGTACACAGAGTGACATTCACTATCACACAAGCGTCATCTTGATCATGAAAAATCAATCAAGATTATTGCACGTGTCGCTTGCACTGTCAGACAATCATGTTAAATATGTGTTTTTGGATGGTTCAATTGTTTCGTCGTTAAGTCATATGAGTGTGTGTTCGTATGATCACCTATGCATATTTCTACTATTCACACACTTAGTAATTTTTACTGAGTTTTTGACAACCAAACTCCTCACTGATAGCTAGACCATCACCCTACTTTTGACTTGATCTACTGTGAACCAAAGTAGTGCAGAAGCACCAAGCTAGTCCTTTCAAGCTGCGCTACCCACAAGAAACTCAAACAACACTCATGTTGGCCACCCAGATAGTCGACTGACTATTCATCACAAAAATTATGTAGTGCTCATGAGTAGGCATCCCACTTCCCATCAATCCTCTTAGCTCAGAAATTGGGTAGAGATGATCAGCAGGCCAGCCTCTTGACCTTAACGTAATTTTCTTAGCCAACAGCTCCCAGCGGCAGATTGCATGTTCCCTCCAGGAATTGTGTAGTTTCTGCTACCAATGACAGAGCAGTCAACTGGTAGTTCCCCCTTGGAATTGCATAGATCTGGCTACTAGTGACCCCAACAACCAATTGGTAGTTACATCTAGGAATTTCAAGTCGAGCTGCTAGTGACCCCAGTAGCCAACTCGCAGTTCCCTTCCAGAATTGCTAAATTATGGCTGCCAGTGACTCCAGTAGCCAACTAGCAGTTCCCTCTGGGAATTGCACAAATCTAGCTACCAGTGACCCTAGCAGCCAACTAGTAGTACCCTCTGGAAATTACGTAAGTCTAGCTGCCAGTATCCTAAGCATTTCCCCAAAAAAATTGTGCAATCCCTACTTGTTGACCCTTCATGCAACCCAACCTATTCCTCTGGAAAATTTCACAAATATGGCTATCCATCTCATGTTGATTATTCATTCCCGAAAATGTGCAGAGCATGCCTGCCTTGGCCCTCCTGTAGCCCGGACTATCCCTCCAAAAATTTGCACAATTTTTCCTCTCAACCGAACTAGACCTTACAGGAAGTCATTGTCGACTCAGATTGTTTATCTCTATCCCTCAGTGGCTCTTGTGTATTTTTCATCAGCAGTCACCCAAAGCCATCATATCGCATAACAATCATCCTACATCTTCTGGTCACCTGCATCAGAATGATCATGTGTCATGGTAGACTAGGAGGTTTTGGATTTAATGTCGTCTTGTCATGAGTGACTGTACATACATGTAAACCATCAAACATGTCACAATGACGAATGAAATGCATGAGCGGAGTACATGTATATGGACAATTTCACAAGTGGATGAACAAACGAAGCATACGAAGCATGCGAAGTATACGAACATGATGAACATGCACCTTCATGAAGAAGTGAGCCTGTCAAGCCTTCCAACACGAAAGAAATGAACAACATGCTAGAGCTGCATGAAGAGAACCAAGGACCATCGAAGACTCCACACACTTAACCATGTGGAGGTGAAGCTATGATACACTATGAAGACATCCATCACTCAACAGCACTGTAGCTAGACATGCACTCCAACACAACACAAATGTACCAACATTGTCATGTCAAGTCATGTCGTGTCAAGTCATGAGTCATGTTGCCCACATCTCTACTATGGGCTTGATGTCAATCAACATGATGTAACATGGAAGTCCAAGAGACCCACTTGTTGACCATAGAGTGATGTAAGTCAGAAAGTCATGGAAGCCAAATGATCATGAGGGTAGTCGAATAGCCACAAGGGCCAGTTTCACCCTTGGCTATAAATACTCCCCTCATTTGTACATGAAAAGACTTTTCACCTCACCTCCTCCCACATGGCCAAGAGAGTTTGCATTCTTTTCTTTGAGGAGTAATTAGTGGCCCCAATGCCCCACTAATGGGGTTAGTGATGTATAGTGTAACAATGTGTCTTGGAACTTTCACTTAATTCAAAAGCTTGTCAACAAGCCAACACATTTTCACACATGTATTGTATTTGTTGTAATACTAATATTTAACACTTGTAATGAATGTTTCTTTAACCATGTGTTCTACATCTAAACAGATTCATTTGTTCTAATGCATCATCTATTAATGGAAATGTGTTGTATGTGTTGTTAATATTGTCCTATCCGTGTCGACTTCTCTATCGGACATCAGATAAATCTTTCACATGAACCTTGTTGTAACAACTGTTGCACTCATCTTGGACTGATCCGTGAGTGTTTTACATGTTATCTTACTTTGTATGTTGTGACTGCCACATCCAAGTGGACTGCTCCACCAGAAGCTGTGTATGTCCTATGTGTTGTGCATTCTTAGCTGAGTTGAGACTGATCCCTTTGAACCTTGAACTCACCTTCACCTTTTTCCCCTCATATTGAAAGAACCATTAACATAAGTACACTTACACTCACCAGGCATGCGAACCTCACTTCTCAAAGACAAAGTGAACCACTCTCCTATGCTGACCAGGAAGAGTTGAGGCAAATCCTTAAGACAATCGCAACCAGGTCATCATATTGGATGGGACTCCCACACCAAATGGCGTGAGGTCTAGTTGGGACTTCATACACAGGTTAACCCTTGAATGTTGGTGGGTCTAGCATTTTCAACATCTTTGGTGCTAGAGGGAGGGAAACCAGTTATACATGGCTGAAATTCCCCTGACAGTGAATCATCAACCATCTAGTCAAGGAAGTAACTCAAAACCCCTCTCCCACGACTCTGTAGTTGGTTACCCCTCACCTCCCTGAATTGAAAACAAAATTTCATATCAACATCTTCACTCTGTCTATCCCATCACTTGCCGATTCGAAAAAGTAGTTGGACTGATCCTAGCCGTATAGTACCCTTCACATGCATCCAAGAAGCCAAAGGCCACTCCCAGAGGAGTGGTTGTATCACCAGTGGAAGAAGAAATCCTTGGTACTCTTGAAGGTTTGGAAGAAGCTATTAAAGATAGAAACGAGCCTCCAATCTTCTTTGAAGATGAACAAGGCACTCTTGTGCTCTTGGGATAAAATTTTGGTATAGGAGGTGGAGGGGAAGGCAGTAGAGGAAGTGGAGGCAGAGACAAACCAACAGACTCAAATCCAAAACCATCAAATTCTGAAGGAGAGGAAGAAGACGAAGAGGATGAGTAGGATGAAGAGATAGCTAAATAAAATCTTGAATGGATGACTCAAGGACCATTGGCTCTCCCAGATGCTTTGCACAAGATGCCAAAGCGAGAAGAGAGAATGAACATCAAGTTTAATACTGATAGTGCGGTGAAGGCAAAAGACCACTTAGACAACTTCTACCTACAGTTGCATACTGTTGAGGTATGTTATCATGACGTAGCATGTAGATTTTTTCCATGTACCTTAGATGGCCTGACAGCTGCTTGGTATCAAAACCTTCCACCCAACTCTATATAGAACTAGGGTTCTTTCAAACGTATGTTCCTTGAAGAGTTCGCTGATAAAAAAACTCCAGCCATGCTACTCAAAGAATTGGGAAGCCTTAAGATGGAGGGAAAGAGAAAGTGAAAGATTTCAATTGGAGGTTTACCCGTATCTTGAACAAGTTTGTAGCAGAAACAAAAACCTCATGACTCCATCACTATCGACTATTACAAATATGCACTGCCAACCCCCATTGTACTATTTGTCAAGCGAGCTGTGAACCCAACACTGTTAGAAAGCTATGAAGAGGGTATTGCTGATGAGAAATACTTGCATGCCATTAGAGTCATCAACAATGATGAATCAACGAAAGACTCCAAGGATGCGAGTAGAAAGCCCCAAGGAACAGCGAGCGAGGTTAGAGACAAGGAAGCAACTCATATTGATACCCTCACTTGCCTAGTCCAAACCCTAACCATCGAAATGTCCAAACTCAAGCAACGAAAGACAGACACGCTCGCAAACACATCCGCCAAGATAGAGACAAGAAAGTAGTTCATCAACTGGCTCATCAAGCAACAACCGATTTGGTTTCAAATTTGCGTAAAAGCCTATGCTCCAACTCAATCAATGTGCTAATCCTAAGTATTGTTCCTTCCATGAAGAATTTCATCCTGAGAAATATTGCTCAGATTGGAAGCAAGTTGTTACCTTTGTCTCTATTCATACACTCAATGTGGATGGCAACATATAGGAAAAACTAGAAGACACTGATGATATTGAAGAGGCCGCACCTGATGAAGCACCAATTTATGGGCATGTGGTGAATGCATATCAGTGCTCGCAAGTAGTCTCGAAGACGAACACCGTGAGGAATCCCCAAAAGAAAAATGATCGCTTCAATATTAGGAGTAAAGGGGCTCCCTTGACACTTGAAGAGATGCAAGAGAAAGTGAGAGGGTTGATAAAGAAGGCTGATCCACCATCTACCTCAAAGCAAAAAGGCAAAAACAAGTCTAGCAAGATAGCGGCGGATAAGAACACATCTATGAGAAGCAAGTTGTAGAACAATCCGTCAAACAACAAGAGCACTTGTTCCACCTTGGACACCTCGGTGATTCTATCACCTCTATGTTAGAAAATAGTCGATGACAGGAATAAAACTTGAGTGAACATTAGTTTCTTTAAGTTAGCAAAAGTCTAGAGCCAGTGAGATATCCTTCTGTGTGCATTGGGACAAACAAAAAACGATAGTGCGGCCTCTACCAGAAAGGGATCATGCACACCTCTCGGATCACTATCCACTATGCTCAATACACCCTAGATGGAAGAAGGAAACTTAGGTTTCCCTCCATTCCTAACTTTATTCAAAGTTTTCAACTACAATTTCCACAATTGTTTGGTTGATTGTGGCACAGTAGCTAATGTCATGCCGCTCTACATTGCTAATAAGATTAGTGCATGATTGAGCAAAACATCTGCAAGAATCATCCAACTTGATAGAACATTAGTAGAAACCATTGGTGAACTATGAGACGTGATCATCCGACTATCCCGTAATAGTCGAGTCCACTAGTGCAGATTCAACATAATTGTTGTGGACATACGAGAAGCATATGGTATTCTTCTTAGCACAAACTAGTCTAGCAACCTAGATGGATACTTTGCTACAGACTCGTCTCACCCGTGGCTTCCGTAGAAGGGAAAATGCAAACAAATCCATGTGTTATCTGAGAGGTAGATGAAACAAAATGTCACTCCCCTTGATGGCAAGAATGAACCATTGGCCTTCCTAGAACTCATGTTTGCCAACTACTTCCTGGAAAAGACATTGGATTTTTATATTACATGGCCAACCCCAACCTCATCAGACACGGAATTGGGACTCCTTCCTCACCCAACTAATGATAATGAGACTCGTACAATTTTTTTCTATTAGTAGCAGTAGTAGCAACATTGGTAGTAGCAGCAGTACAAGCACACCAAACAATCCATCTATAGACAAGTTGTGGACCATAAGTCTTGATAAATTAGTAATGAATGATGACTTAAGGACCAAGTGCATCTCAGTCATTCAAAACAATGAACTATGCACGATTTCAAGCTGTTTGATGTTCAGAGTCACAAACAATGATGTTGAAGCACTCATGTTGAACACACAAAAAACCAACACTATGAACAAACATAGAAACTTGGGGATCCACGATGATCCGAAGATATATAATCTCAGTACAAGCTACACACTTCAGCAATGACCAATTGTTGATTACTTGATGAAACAATACCAGGATGGGCCTGTATGAGTAGATGATGACCTGAGTACCCAATACATGAGAACAATCCAACATGAGATTCCAGGTAAAGGAGAAGACAAACCATTACAACAAGGAACAGGTAACACATACATGTTGTTTGTACTCCTTCACCGAATATATTGATTAATATTTTAAGTGTTTGGAATACTTACAAAGTTCATCATCACACTTGGTTTTCTGATTTAAATCCTCCACATAAGAAATCTGGGAAGATCCACTTACACATTGACTTCAAAAACTTGAACCCTTCCCCAAGTAAAAATAATTACCCTATCCCATCATCCGAGCGCATGTTGCACATAGTACCTGAGATAATAGTGTGGTCTTCACTTGAAGGTTTTTTGGAATGCGACCAGGTTTTGGTAGTGAAGCCCGGTGGACTAGCACTAGTCCACTAGAACTCCTCCCACACACCTATCATTTGCTCAATGGGAGGGTTGATAATATTCCTATCAAATAAACAAGTCCTCAAACATTAGCTCAGTAGTTTAGGCCGTGCCTGTGGCTTGTACATAGTCTGCTTGGTACTTGTTGTTTCATTTGGTTTATTTTGCTTATTATCTTTGCTTTTACTTTGTTTTATTCTAATTACTATTTCCATTCACATGCATTTTTTTTGTTTTATATATTACTATTTTTGTTTCCAGAAATAAGTGTTTCCAACTACTATGTTTTGGATCTCAAATAGAGTATGTGGCTGAAATTTGAAGAGGCTTGTGACACTACATCACTTGGCCAGTCTTGTGTCCATTTTTTCTATGCTTGGTTACAACCTTCAGGTGATGAAGTCCTCATGGAAAATATGAAGTGTGTATAAGGGAAGCTTTGTTCCAACCATGAACCTGTGGCCACACTGGGAAGCCCCATGCCTATACTCAACCTTCTGCTCTGTGTGTTGAAGCTAATCCAATTAGTAGAAACAGATAAGGGGAAAAACCTAAACAATCAAACCTATGTCAGAGGCGTTACATGATTCTCTAAAAGAACAACCTATTTTGCTCTTAATAAGTCGAGATACCTTTTTTGCCCCAAAAATAAATAAGTGCCTATGCATAGTTCTCTTAAAAAATACAAAGGTGAAAGAAGAGAAAGGCTTGCTACACCAAGATGTGAAGCACGCAACTCCACCGGGGTACTGACTAGGCTCGCTGGCAGTGGAGAAATGTGTGTGTTCCTGTGTGACTCCACCAAGGTACTATCTAGGCTTACTGGCATTGGAGAAACACTAGAGATAAAAACTTATACTCTGAAGATTTTCAACTCATGAACTAAAGTACCTATCCAGGATTCAAAACACTGAGATCTAAGCTAAAATTTTGATTGTGTTTTACTGAGTTGGAAAAGGGTGAACCATGTATGTCCATGGGGTAAGTGAGAAGAATGAAGTAACCTGCATAATGATTCAATACTTCTCAAAAGACCAATGCCCTATGCTAGCAATGAACTAAAATAGAGAAGCTGGGGTTCTACCAGTGTGTCATCAAGTGTTGTAGCGGCTACAACCACCCTCCAGTATTTTGTCCTGCACCAACATTGGAGCCTCCCTTGGAAAGTTTCAGTCTTGATGAATACACACACTTGGGTTCACTTCGTGAGCTCGTGTGAGCCTTTACATTCACCTTTATTGTTTATTGCACTCAAGTCTCTACATGTTGATGTCTAAGTCATGTTTGTGATCATGTTCTGGTTATGCTCAAAGTCTTTGCTTTGTATGTGTTTGTTGTGTTTGCCATCAAAGAATTTTCCGCACTGACACACTGAGTCACATTCACTATTGTACAAGTGTCACCTTGATCATGAACGATCAATCACATGTGACAGGCTTCTCATTTGCACGTCAATCAGTCATGTTAAACATGTGTGTATGATGACAGTCATTTTGTCATCAAGTCATATGAGTGTGTTTTCGTATGATCACCTATGCATATTTCTACTGTTCACATACTTAGTCATTTTTGCTGAAGTTTGGATGACTAGAATCCTCACTAATACCTAGACCATCAGCCTGCTTTCGACTTGATCAATTGTCAACTAGAGCAGCACAGAAGCACTAAGCTAGTTATTTCAAGTTGCGCTTCCTGCAAGAAATTCAAACATCACTCATGTTGGCAACTTGGACAGTTGACCAGCTGTTCATCTCAAAAATTACGCAGTTCTCATGAGCAAGCCTCCTACTACCCATTAGTTAGATTAGCTTAGAATTTCTGCAAAGATGATCAACAAGCGAACCTCCCAGCCTTAATGCAATTTTCCCAGCCAGCATATCCCAATAGAAGTCTCCGTGTTCCCTCCAGGAATTGCACAGTTTTTATGGCCCATGAGTGAGCATCCAACTAGAAGTTCCCTCCAGGAATTGTGCAGATCTGGCTGCTAGTCACCGCAATAGACAACTAGCAGTTCCCTCTGGGAATTGCCCAAGTCTGGCTATGACTTACCCTAGCAACCAGCTGGCAGTTCCCTCTAGGAATTACACAAGTCTGGCTTCCAGTGACCCAAGTATCCAACTGGCAATTCCCTCTAGGAATTGTGCAAGTTTGACTGCCTGTGACCCTAGCAGCCAACTAGCAATTACCTCTAGGAATTATGCAAGCCTTGTTGCTAGTCCCTCAGGCAGTTCCCCAGAAAAGCTGTGCAATCCCTGTCTACTGACCCTTCATGCAACCCGGCATGTTCCTATGGAAAATTACACAAATATAGCTATTCAACCCCTGCTAACTCTTCATTGTGGAAAATGCGCAGAGCATGCCTACCTTGCCCTCTTACAGCCTAGACTATCCTTCCAAAAATTTGTGTAATTTTTCCTGCTAAGCATGCCAAACCTTACAGGCAATCATTGTCAACTCATATTGTTTGTCTCCATCCCTTAGTGACTTTTTCAAAGTTTTCATCAGTAGTTGCACAAAGCCATAATCTCGCATCATAGCCTTGCTGCCTCTCCTAGTCACCCTCATCTGAATGATCATGTGTCATGGTAGACTAGGAGGTTTTGGATTTGATGTCGTCTCGTCATGAGTGACTGCAGATACACGTAAACCTACAAACATGTCACAATCATGAATTGTATCAATGAATGGTGCACATGCAGATAGACAGGTTCACCAACAGATGAACGAATGAAACATGCGAAGTAGATGAATGAAACAAACATTAATCTTTGTGAACAAGTTAACCTATCAAGCCTTCAAACATGAAAGCAAGGAACAACATGCTAGAGATTCATCAAGCATACCAAGTACCATCGAAGACTACACACACTTCTCCATGTGGAGGTGAAGCTATGATACACGATGAAGAAATCCATGACTTAGCAACACTATAGCTCGACATGCACTCCAACAACAACATGAATGTACCACCATTCTCATGTCAGGTGATGTTGAGTCAAGTCGTGAGTCATGTTTTCCACAACTCTACTATGGGCTTGTTGTCAATCGATGTGATGTAACATGGAATTCCAAGAAACCTACTTCTTGAAAATAGAGTCATGTAAGTCAAAAAGTCATGGAAGTCGAATGGTCATGAGGGTAGTCGAACAACCACAAGGGTCAGTTTCACCCTTGGCTATAAATACCCCCCTCATTTATACATGAAGGGACTTTTCACCTCAACTCCTCACATATAGCCAAGAGAGTTTGTATTATTTTCTTTGAGGAGTAAGTAGTCACTCCAATGCCTCGCTAACAAGGTTAGTGATGTACAATGTGATGATCTATCTTGGATCTTTCGCTTAATTCAAAATCTTGTCAAAAGGCCAGCACGTTTTCACACATGTATTGCATTTTTTGTAAGATTGATCTTTAACACTTATAATGCATGTTTCTTTAACCATATGTTCTACATCTAAACTAATTCATTTGTTGTAATGAATAATATGTTAATGGAAATTTGTTGTATCTATTGTTAATGATGTCTCGTCCATGTTGATTGCTCCTCCAGACATCAGATAGACCTTTCACATGAACCTTGCTATAACAACTGTTGCACTCATCTCAGAGTGATCGGTGAGTGCTATATGTGTTATCTTACCTTGTATGTTGTGATTGTCACATCCAAGTGAACTGATTCACCAGAAGCTATGTATGTCCTTTGTGTTGTGTGTTCCTAGCCAAGTTGGGACTAATCCCTTTCAACCTGGAACTCACCTTCACCTTTTCCCCTCACAGATAAAGAACCATTGGCACAAGTACACTTGCACTCACCAGGCACGCAAATGTCACTTCTCAAAGACAAAGCAAACCACTCTCCTGTGCTAACAAGGAAGAGTTGAGACAAATTCTTAATACAATGGAAACCGGGCCATCATACCAGATGGGACTCGCACACCAAATGGTGTGAGGTCTAGTTGGGACTTCATACCAAGGTGATCCCCTGAATGTTGGCGGGTCTAGCACTGTCAACACTTTGTAAGAATCAAAAATTGATGTGAGTTCAAGGTGATTCTATTCCAGCTACCTATATATCTCACGCAAGTATTTTCTTGTGCTTTCGTTGTTCAATCCCTCAGGTCCACCTTATTTACTATCATTTCAAACTCAAACATTTTGGACCTACACTAATACTACTTAAATGAATGAGAATAACTCAAAATTTTATATTGGGAAGTTTATTTATGTGCATGCTAATAATGAGATCCATGTATAGTAAATTACATTTATGTAATATATTCTTAGTACCCAAACTAATAGTAATAAAGTGTGAGGAGAAACTCAAATGATATCATTGTTATGCATATCAATATTCAAAAAAGGAAACACATGCTCAAACATTGCTATCCAAACTTATGTATACTATAGGTCACCATATAAGTGAGAACCTTGGGTGGGTTTTACTTTGGAAAATAGACTTATTTAATTGAAATTTAATTTTATTGATTTTATCCATGGGGTTAGTGATGTCAACTAGTGGAGGGTTTACCATAGAAAAATACCCTAAGTACCTAAAATTTTATTTATGGAAAATCCTTTTAAGATATGGAGATCTTTTACTTTTTGAGGTGGGGATATAGGAATTGTGCTCACAACTAATGATTATTTTCCATTATTCATGTAAGAGTTTTTGGGTGCATTAACATTTCTGCAATAGTTCAATACATGCCATGGGATGCCATTGTTGTCATAGAATGGTGAATTAATGGAGGGATAAAACACAATATCCATGTTGGAAAAGTGCAAAGCCTTTCTTTAGTTACTGAGGTTGAGACTGTTATCACCAAAGAATTGATCATCTAGCTTGATTTACTAGATGGATCAAAGTGCACCATCAAAAGGCAATTTTACCATAGTAAAATCGCTTACACTGTGAGAAATTATTTAATAAACCACCTTTGCTAAGTAATTTATAATTAAACCTGTGAAGGATAAGTAAATAAATCATTATTTATTTAATTTTGTTCTAGGAATAATTAATTAAACCATTATTCAATTATTATCCCTTGCCATATTTGACCCAATTATGAGAAATCAACAGATAAATTATTAATTATCTTATTTTTCTCTAGGAATAATTAATTAATCACTAATTATTTATTATTCCTTGTGAAATTTGACTAAATCCCTTAGGAATAATTAAATAAATCATTATTTGTTTATTATTCCTTAACCAATTTCTTGAGATGATAAATAAATCATTTATTTATTTATTATTTCTAAATAAAAGTTTAAACACTTTTTCCCTCCTAACCAAATATAATAAAATATTCCAAGTGGTTATTCCAAGAATGGGGTTAATAATAATTTATTATTGCTCATCATTCGAAGATAACTCAATAATTTTTTATAAATAGAAGGGTTTTCCTTTCATTAGTCACCTTTTATTATTTTCATTGTTGCACTCACTATTGTAACTCTAATAATTTTCATTGTCACACACCATTTTTCTTCCATTTGACTTATGACTGAGTTCGGACATTTTATTTGTTGGGTTTACACACTATCAAGGAGGGAGACTCTAACAAGCTGAAGATGTTTGAGGATAGCCAATAACCAATCCCATAGATGGGGAATGGTAACATTTATTGGTTCCATTCATGTGTTATAATAATATCCATTCTTTGTATATTTGGTTTCCATTGGATAATTGAAGTTATTATTGTTTCTTTTCATTGTTGAGCTATGACTATGGCATAGATTGTGACTTTGGCAGGTTTTGTTTCTATCAATTGTTGTAGATCTACAATGTTTAGTAGGCATTTATATTTTTGATATTATTGTTCATCCACAATCTTAAGTGGGTTCTTCTCGTACATCTTTGAGAAGAAAAAACTACAAAAGAGACCATAATAGCCTTATGGGGAGAGTGTTGAGCCTATATTAGACAATAAAATAGCGGCAAGACTCTTAAGCCAAAATCACATGATATCTACTTGGGGTGAGTGTTGATACAATGATGAAGGTATTTTATCTACCCACTAGTTAGTTGATGATTACCAATATCAACAAAGTTAGGTCAAATTGTGCATGTACTCATGTTCTGCACAGGCATTGTGGATGGCACTGGTTTACCTAAAAGTAAGATCATGCATTAATTTCATTGAACTAATTCTATTTCCAAGTTCAAAAAAAGGCATAGTACTAGTTTCAATGTTGAAAATGCTAACCAATAATATGTGGGATATTATCTTTGTAAGAGTCAAAATTGATGGATGTTTAAGTTGATTATGTTCTAGCCATCTATAGATCGCATTCAAGTATTATCTTGTGCTTTTGTTCTTCATTCCCCAGGTGCAAGTTATTTAGTATCATTTCAAACATTTGTACAAACATTGATAGTTGATAGGACCTTACTCCAATAAGAGATTGAGCACAACAACAACACTTGCAGATTCAACATGTACGATTCGAAAAGTTTGCACAAGTCCTTCCTATTATCACATTTTACTTTTTTTGATTCATGTGAAAGGATCGTTTAGGTTGACCCTAAGTACAACCAACTGAAATATTGAATTTAAACCATATGAAAATACCAAACACTCTTAATGGAAAAATAATTGTGTCCTTTATTATTCAAAGCATCTAATGTATCTATATATTGTTCATAAACATCAAAATTTTAATAATGGTAGTGAAAAAAAATCTTGCATGAAGGAATAGTTATATCATACTATCAAGACAAGAACATTCAAATTATTAATGACACCATTGTGCAGAGATGTAGATAATGTGCATTTAATACATGCCTCAATCTTGTCAGAATATAAAATTTTGAGTGATTAGTTTCTTGTAAATGTACTCCACAACATGATATAATGTGATATGTGTATTTACATATTTTATGAAGCTACACAAAGGAGAAGGTTTGAGAACTAAGAAATAATATTTATGATGTTACTTGTTTACAAGTTTGAGAAAGGATCAAGGCTTACAGTTAAAATCTGGACTTTTTGTTTCCTGGTGGAATGTGAGATATGCTTGGATTTGTATAGCACTTGAATTCTTTTTTAGGATATAGGTAAGTGCGAATAAATAAAACCTTTATGTCATTGTTCTAGATTTAATTCCCATTCTCTCTAAGTTATAAAATGCAAGTTAAAACCTAATTAGAGTAAGGGACAACATGTGCCATTGCCAAACTTTAACCTTATAGGGAAGTGCACTGCACTTGTTTGATACTTCCACATATTTTGAGGGCATGCCAATATAAGTGTCAATGTTGTTGGACACACTAACATTAGTTAGTTTTAGAAAATTTCTCGTTTTCAAATATGTTGTTTTCAAGAAGTAATATTTCCAACAAAGACGATAAAGACTTAGCATGCCTAGGACATATAGTGGTGTTATTTCTTGCATGTATTTGTCAATTATTATTATTAAACCACTAATTATCTTCATTATGGAGCTATTCATTTAGTAGTATATTACAAAAGTGATTTATGAAATGAAAGGAATTCTCGTTTGCTTGAATGCAATAAATGGAAAGGAAATTTGGCTTCAAATTAGAAAAATGGAATATATTATGAAAAATATGTTTTATGATCAATACGGTCTATTTCCCGATCATTAAAAAAGCACTCATGACAATAAGTAATGATGTTGGACACGATGAATTATAAAATTCTCTAGCTCAAAACAAGTTAACATACTCAGTTTTGTATGTATTAGAGAAAAATGAATAAGTAACATTAGGTTTGTTTTGAATATTTATATAATCATTTTAGATATTTTAAATGGAAATTCTATATGCTAATCTTTCTCGATTAATTATAGGGAAAACAAGGGGCATACATAATTTTTTGGTTTATCAGAATTGGATTCCTTTTCCCTTGGAATGGTACGTTCACAAATGAATATTACTATATTGAAGCTATATTCCTAGTTAGTATCGTAACTTACAAAGTCTTGTCTTATTTTTTTTTGTTCCTTTATGTAATCTTCTGTCAACAATACTTTGCTCCAGCCATTCGATTTATACTAACCAATTTTATTATTGAATTGTTACTGCTTATTAGATATAACTAGAGGAAACAATGCAACTACAAAAGTGGAGCATTAGACATTCTTAGTAGAAATTGCTAGTACTTTCATGTTTATTTACTTTGTTTATACATGTCATCTGGGCACAAAGTGACCACTATTTCCCAACTCAAGAAAACTTGTTCAAGTTTCATGCTTTTATGGGGAAAAATAATATTAACAATATTGTTGATGTTGAGGCATAGATCATACAAATCTTTTATAGTCTGCTTTAGTTTATATTTGAATGTTAATCGAATCATGTCTTATACTCTACATTGTATATTTTTTTTTGTTCAGAAAAGGAAATCAATATTGATGGTAAGAAGGAGGGATTGAAGAAAGATGAGAACAATAACATTAGAGTGACAAGATGGAAATTAAATAGAGAGAAGAGAATTGGTCTAGTTGTGTGCATATAGCCAATATCCTTCATAATAAACACATATAGAAGCTGATGGTCATGTCTTTAGAGTTGGTGAATTCAGTTTCAATGCCTTGGCAACATAATGATTATGTTTTGAAGTGATGAAACAACATTTCATGTGTAAATTATACTCCAACAAATATTAAGTTGGAGAATCATATTGCGATACTTGACATTTTAGATAATATAATTTGTGGTTGCAATCATTTATAGTTGCATTTGATATTACTTAGCCTTGTAATTAACATATGTAAATTTGTGTTTTCATATTAGATGAACATGTACATTGTATGAATTTTTTTAATTTAGTTGCAAAATGATACTAATTAATTTATGTTTATTAATAATGAACAGATAAATTCAACATAAAAATACTAAATTAGTAGTTAATGCTTCTTAATCATGAACACAAATAAAATTAATATACAACTAAATTAGTTGTTTATAATTATCATTAATGAAAGTAAATGAAATGAATATAATGCACTAAATTAGTCATTTATATAATGAATATGAAACTACTAGAAAAAGATAAATGAATACTACAAATTATAAATTTTTTATTACAAATGATGATGAATTTTTGCATATATGTGACTATTAGTAGCTAATTTACAGTGTCTTATAGCACGAACAAAATTTATTCATATTTTTTCATCATTAATTTGTTTGAAATGATGACTAAAATCCAGAAATATATGACTATTAGTAGCTAATTTACAGTATCTTATAAGATGACCAACATTTTGGTCATATTTGTTTGGTCATTAATTGGTATTCTTGGGTGATTATTTAGTAATATATTTTGATGCATATTTGGTCAATAATTGTGACAATCAATAACGAAATGAATGACTACATTAATGACCAAATCAGCGACTAAATCAATCGCTACATTAATGACTAAATCAATGACTACACTAATTACGAAATCAATGACTAAATTAGTGACAAAACCAATAACTAAATTAATGACCAAATATTCTACTAGACAACATAATAGAGGCAACCAATTAATGACTAAGCTAAAAACTACTAAAATTTGGTCGTGTTATAAGACAATGTAAATCAACTACTATTGGTCACCAACTGAAAAATAATCCTTTATATGAAACTCTTAGTCATATTTAAGTAACTAATTAGCCATTTTGTACTAGTGATGGGAACTCCTTGGATGAGGAATCAAATTATGCATCCAATGAGTGTTCCTTCTTGACATTTGAGTAAACACATAGGGAGATAAGTTGAAAATACGAGTTGATTTTTTTCTTTTTTCCATCTAAAATTTGATGATGCAATCTAATATTATTTTATGCTTTCCAGTATTATTTTTTAATTTCCTTAGGAGGCCCATTTTAGAACTCAAAAATCGCCTAATGGCCACAAAATTGTGGGCCCCATTGGGGTAAATTGGCACATCAACTTCCTAGGGTTGTAACTTTGACATACGATCTTCATTTGACATGAATGATACATCGTTAGAAATATAATATATATATATATATTATATATATATATATATATATATATATATAATATATATATATATATTATATATATATTATTATTATATATATATAAGGAATACAAAATGCAACTTCAAAATGTGAATCAAACACCCACATTTCCCATTTTCCAAAAAACGTCATTTAGGGCCTCAAAACGGATTTGGAAGTTTAAGACCCCAAAAAACTGCCACAAATAGTAATTTTTGCTACAATTATAGAAACTGAAAGAAATAATGGCACAATAGTGGGGGCCTAAGTGGAATAGGAAGGTGGCCACCAATATCCACCTGGATCAAATATTTTTTTGACATATGACATAAAATTTATTAGAAATTACCAACAATGATGTCATGTTATGCTAATTCATATGAGGTGGTGCAATATACTAAATAGTAAATGCTACCAATTATCATCAACTCAATCAGAATTCAATCTAATTCTAGGACAAGACACAATTGACCATTAGTTATTATATCCAAGACCTACCACTTGACTGATTAGTTATTCTCAACATTCAAGGGGGGCTTCTAATGTATTTTTAAACATGATATTAACAACTTCAAGGACAACCGTACCTTTCTACATTCTTTCATTATCACATAGTTTTCATTATTGACAAAGTAATGCATACATTTATTATTTTCTTATAAGAAATGCATTTCAACTATAAGAATTTTTTTTTTTTAACGCACCATTCAACACTATCATAAAATCAAGCATACAAATAATGCTAGTTAATTCCCACTATCACTATCAATCTTTAATGCAATTTTTAACACCATCATGCATCTCATATTAAATTCAATCTACAACATATATTTCCATGTAATTTCATTAGTTTCACACCTGAGCTTATATCGAGTATCATAGTACCTCTAGTCATTCTCATTCTTGTAGAACCCAACATGCACTAGTGCTGCAACCTCTTCTCTTATACCACTTGTGAAAACCCCTAGTATGCCTTGTGAAAAATACACAAAAATATAAATCTTTACCAATTTTACATGCATGAAATATTCCCAAATTACTTATCTCATACTTTTGAACTGATAATTGAATGATACAATCATGATAATTAAGATAGGTAACCTTTGAAAATAAATAGCATATGTGATGAACTAATAACCATTGTTCCAACTTGTTAAGATAATTTTTTTATTGTAAATTTTCATCATTAACATTACTCATTTAACGAAACTTGTCAATAACACTTTGGATGAAGTGATTTCCAACACCATGCAAAGTAGCAATATCATCAAGATAACATAATAAATAAACATGTAAATAGAAACCAATATACCCTGGAACCCTACACGGAAAAACCAACAATCGTTTATTTTATTAAATGTTTCATGAGCGAGTTCAACCCTCACCCATTGGAATTAAGGAGACCATACGTTTTCCATTGTTGGATTTTTCAAAAGAGAACATAATATTTAATTCAAGCATAATGAACTACACACCATTACATGAAACATGACATCATGTTTTCAAACACTTTACAATGCACTTCTTCAAGCACAATGTATTTATAGCTTGAGGGTTTCCTATAAAAAGTTACACTCGTACGCTATGTTTGACGATCCTTCACTCTACATGTAACAATAATTATGCATAATTGGGTCATCACCTACAATTAGTATATGTTATAATCCATCTTTCGGTTGTTGAAAATTGCATTAGTTATGACTATCAATCCATTCTCCATGTATGTCATGATTCTTTCCTGTAATCACTATCGTTCCTAAACTCTAATATCTCTGTTATCAAACCCCATAAGCTTATTCCTTTTCTCATCAAATATAATGTGAGAGAATCAAAATCCCCGTGTATCCAAAATTTAATTTATATTGGTTACCCTTTCACAATCTTCTATGCATTATACCTCTTTTAAGAAAAAAATATTCCTTCTCATGCATAAAAGTAAAATTCATCTCCATAACTAATATTTTACTTTTAAATGCATAACCATAACTATTTACACTTACAATGCCTTAAATATTAGGTGCAAAACCATACTTATAATGCATTTCATCCAAATGCAAAACAATGGGAGTATGTAACATCCCTCATGCATAAATATTATAAAATCATGCATATTCATCTTAAATTTCTCATGCATTAAATAAAACCATAAATATTATAAAAACATTTATTTATTCATAGTTCACGTGCATGCACACAACTATAAAAGCATGCCTTTCTATCCACATTTCGAATGTGTTGCTTGAATGCAAGGTATTTAATATGCAACCCACATTTATATTATCAACCTTCAAAAGTGTGCATGCCATATAATCATTCTCCATGCTAAGGTTTAGGGTAATTATACTATAAAATTCCAAGATTCATTAATTTATACCGTGTATTCCAAGCTGGTTTGACACCCACCATACCATAATCATTCATTGTCCATAATGCATTTCAATTCAGTGAATTACTTAATGAATTTTTTCTTAATGGATTATCATGAAACTAAATACGTCTTGTGCTAACTACTGAATTGTTAACTGTCCACAAGCATTGATAATTTATGGACAATTATATAAATAGTCTTTGTCTTCGTTACTATGGTGTTGGTAATTGTAATCTATAAGTACCCATATCGATTTTATTCAAATTTATTAATGGACTACAACTTCTAACCATTAAGTAAGAAATGTTATTAAAGAAACTAACCCTGCAATCTTTAAGAAAAAAAAATAACATAGTTAAATTATATTTCTACGCACCCAAATCATGCAAAATTTTTCAAGAAAATAACATGGTTAATCTATCTATTTACACAAAATAACTACACAACTCCTTTTAAGGAAACACCATGGTTAACTTAGCTTTCTATGCACAAGAACCATGTAACATTTTTCAAAAAAAGAACATGGTTAACTTATATTTTTATGCACAAGAACAAGCAACCTTTTTTAAGAAAAATGGCAAAGTTAAATTATAGTTTTATGAAGAAGAACCATGCAACCTTTTTCAAGAAAATGGAAATGTTAACTTATATTTTTTTGAACAAGAACGATTCAACATTTTTTAAGAAATAATCAAAGCTAACTTATCTTTCTATGCACCAAAACGATGAATGAGGCATTAACACACAAGAATGATGCACTCTTTTCAACAAAATTAGCACACAAGGATGATGAACTCTTTTCAAAAAAATTAGCACACAAGAACAATGCAATCATTTTCAAGAAAATAAGATGGTTACCTATCTTTTGATGCATAAGATTCACATGAAATATTTTGAAGAAAATTACATGGCCACCTAGAATTTTTATGCAAAATATTGATACGCAATATTTTTCAAGAAAATGACATGGTTACTTATATTTTTATGTAAAATATACCATTTTTATTCCACCTCCATATTCAATCATTGATATTCGTAATTGAACTTTTCGTTTCGTACCTCTTATTTCTGCACTGTGCCATAAATTCTTCAAATAATGGGTTTCAAGTAATGAAGAGAGAGTTCCTACTTCAATTGGATTTTTTCCATTGTCGTCGTCTTTGAAGGCTAAAGCAAGCCCTATAGACTTTTGAAGATAATTTGAGCAGTTTCCATTAATGTACTTGGTTTGAACACAAGATTATTTCACAATACACCAAAACCCTTAATTGGAAATTAAGGGATATCTCTAATGCAAATGCTAATAACAATAGGGATCGTAAATAATAAGCCATGATTCAATGCCAATCATATACAAAGTGTTGAGAGGTAGAGGGGTTATCAAACAATTGAAAGCATATTTAACTCTTTACTAACCCTCATCTATCATATTTATAAATGTAGAGCACTTATGATATTTTGATCTTTACTTATATTCATGAATTGTAAGTACATAGCATTCATTATAGATTGAGCACGACAAAGTTCAAACCCTTAGATATCTGCCTCTTATTGACTCTCATGCTTTTACATAGAATAAAAACAATGAGGTTGGAACACTCTCATGTCTTTAGCCTTCTATGGGCTTTCATACCTCTTTCCATTTTCACAAGGTCTACAAGTCAGTTTGATAGCTAATTTTTGATGCTAACCATAACATGTCAAGAGAATATGATGCAGGAGCATTCAGCCCAAGGGAAATCATTGTAAATAGTAGACATAGGGGGCTCATGTATTTTTGGAATTAGTTTCCTAAGTTCCAAGTCAGTTTAATATTTAGGCTTTTAAGTGTGATTTAATTAGATATTCTCAAAATAAATAAATGAGAACATAGGAACTAGGGAGAACTTTTAGGCATAAAAGGAATGGATGTGGATCATTAAGTGATAAGAAGGCTTTTCTATTTTAAAACAGGGAAAAGATGGAATAAAACCTGAAGAGGCTTTTTGTCAGATGTATGCATTGCATGTAGAACTTCAAAGATTTTATGTTTTAAATCGTTATGTAAAGCATGTTTTTTGTAGAATTGAGACTTCTGTGATCTGTCATAGTTATAAGAATAGCTTCTGCGTAAATCACATAAAAATGACCTTTGTCGACGCGTTTCGAACCAACTAGTGTGGTTCATCGTCAGGACAAGTTGAAGACCCAGATCTGGCCTAGCAATTTAAATGGACTGAGCAGAGACTCCAACGGCTATAAAACGGCTAACTTTGACCCTAAGACCTAGCCCAACTTAAATTAATAAATTTAACATTATTATTATTTTGTTTCTAGAAATTAGTGAAATTAGGTGTGTTGACTAGAAACTTACGTGATTCATTTAATCGGATAACATTAGGTTATTAATAAATTAATATTAATGGATATTCAAAATTAACTAATAGTTTGAATGATTTCTTTTATAATATTAGAATTAATTATATAATAATCTATTTCTAGAAATTAGAAAAATTAGGTATAATTAATAGCAATTTACCTAATCAAATAACATTAAGATAATAATAAAATAGTACCAATGGTTATTATACATTCATTAATTGGTTAAGTAATTTCTTTATAAGAAGTAATTTGGGTTACATAACTAAATTACCTATTCTTATTCCAAAAAATAATAATATTTTCAAAGGTAATTTCAAAAACAATAATAAAATAAATGATTTCAAGGTAATTAAACACAATAAGTATTTATTTAATAAATTAGAACCTAAATATATACCCGAATTATATACTAAAGGTATGTTAACTTATATAAAAACTATATTGCTTACCATTGATGTAATATTAAATCTATTTCTGTTTATAAGAATTATTACATTTACCACTTATTAATATTATTATTATTCATAAGAGGTTAGATTTGAAAATTAAATTTTATTTTATTTATTGAGATAGTATATACATATATATATATTAATATATTATATATATATATATATATATATATAATATATATCTATATATATATATATATATATATATATATATATATATATATATATATATATATATGTTATTAGATCATATCACTTTGCGATAGAAGAAATCTAGATGGGCCATACTTATTATCTCTAAGCTAAGGAGCTGCAAATAAATAGCTCAAGGAGGACCGAGAAGGCCTATCCATTATTATATAAAAATAAAGTGGCAGCAGAGCTCTCATAAGAGGGAGGAGCGCACCAGAAGAATTATGAGTGAAATTTCCTCTCGGCATTCTGGAAAAAAAGATCGATGATATCTTTTTAATGTGGATATATGTATTAAATAGTTGTTTTACTGTCTATTGAAGACTGGAAACACCTTCCTATTCGCCGCCTGATGCTTTACTCTGTGTGTGGGAGCATTCTGGTTTGTTTCCTTCCATTGTGATAACAAAGTGTTGCCACCTTTTAATCTCATTTTATTACAGTCCAGAGAAAACCTTTGGTTACGCAGAGCTATTATCATATTATTTTAGGGGAATCAGCAACTTACAACTTAAGGAATTTATCCATGGTTACTTCTGAATTAAGTTTATTATAGTTCCAAGCACTGCGGACGCGGGTTCCAGATCACAGTAATCGTGCCTATCAAGGATTATAATCAGAGAGACATGCCATTTGCCTGAGAGGACGAAGGGAAGGCGGTCTTTAAGCTCTATACCGTACATTCTGGCATGAACCAGGTCCGCACGGGGGAAGTGCCAGGATCATACACAGGTTCATAGGGCCAGTGAACTCGACGATCGAATAAGGGACTGTGTATATTAATGAGGAAGTGGACGATTTGTAGCTGCTGAGTTCTTGTTTCAAAAGCTGAAATTGTAGTTGTTATTAATGGACGAGTTCAATATAATGTCGAGGCAGAGTAACCATACCTTGGTGTAGATCGAGGGCAAACTTCTCAGGGAAAAAAGGACAAAATATGATCAATGTGAATTGCTAGGCTATTCAAATCGTTGAGGCCAAAAACCACTGTTGGAGGCCGAGCTTAATGATCTCCTTCAGAGGTCAAATCCTTGCGCTGTTGATGCAAAGTTTCCTGAGTTACTCATGCGCGTTAGTGGGAAGTTCATTGACCAAGAATTAGGGGAGTATTACTTTGTTTGAAGTGAAGAGAATTAGGGTGAAGACTTAATTTCTGGGCACGTTATCCATTTGGAATGCGATGTTATTTACCAGACAGCAGGGGTTGTGAAGAGTATTAGTTTAGATGTGGAATATTATTGTAGATGCTGTGATAAGGAAACAGATCTCCTGAAGCATGTTTTAGAATTGATTCCCACACCAAGACTAAGCAAGATGGCTCATTTTGAAAGTAACTTGAATTTAGCTCTACGCCTTGTTCCAGGTACACAGTTTTCGTATGTTGTGATCAGGACCATCTCTGTTAAGTTGATTGAAGGTGGTTAGGTTGATTTTGATGTTCTATTATATTTTTCTTGAGCACTATGAAGGGTATATCATTCTAGCGCAAAGAGTCGACTGATAAAAACATTGAACGCCAGTGATAGTTAGCATTTGAAGATACTGGGTATTGCGGGCTCTAGCCTGCATCAGGTGGTATCAGAGCTAGAATGCTTTGTTGAAGATGTTTGTTTTTTTTAATGAATATAGTTGAGATCTAAAGTGTGTTTTTAAATGTGTGATGAATGATGGAAAGGAAGATCAGATTTTAATTTGATATGCAGCATACACAATTGCAAGTGAACATGATTGCAGGGAGGACAAGATCATGCAGGATCTTAAAGGTGAGATGAGTTTTTGATCTGAAATTTATGATTTAAGTTTATGGTTGCAGAGAAGATGATGGCAGTGAACCTGGCATTTGGCTGAAGGCTGGATAGGGAGGACAATTACAGTGTCCTGAAGAATAAAGTGAGTTGTAGAGATAGCCTGAAGAGAGCAGAGAGAGTGCTCGAAAGGTTCCAGAGGCAGTGAACTAGTACTTACCAAAAGACTGAGTGAGGAGAGCTTGGTGAGGTAAGTGGCAGCAAGAGAGATTGTTGTTGCAGAGGCTAGTACAACTCATGGTGAGTGAGAAACTCATGAGGAACCAGTCCGCCAGAGGGAGAGGGACTTTCAGAGGAAAAGGAAGTCAAGGTGGTAGAGGAAGATCTACAACACCTAAAGAAGGAGCTAGCCGTAGCTCAACCCAGCATGCACCCATAGGAGGTGATGCAAGAGGCAGAAGGAGTTTTTCTAGAGGAAAACGAGGCAGAGGAAGAGGTTCAAAGAAATGCCATAGAGATGAGATGACTGCAGAAGTTCGAGAAAGAAAGATTGCAGAAATAAAAGTACAATTGCAGGTACTAGAAGAATGGCTGCAAGAGCAGAAAAACTATAATAGAAAATGGATCTTTCCACTGAAGGGAAAGAGAGTGATTTGGTGACAATTGCAGAGGAGGTTGAGGCAAATTGTGATTGCCTTGTTGAAAAAGGGACTTAGAGTTCTTGTGCTAGAGATGAAATTTGAAGATTCGACATGCAGATCTGATCAAAGGGAAGTGCTGAAGGAAGCAGTCAAGACTAAAAAGTCTTACATTTTTAAAACTAATGAGTTGTGTGTGTTTGCAGGTGCAGAGGAAGTTTCCATTGGTGAAACAGAGGAGAAGATCATTGATGATTTCTTGAGTTATTGGGTAAATCCAGATCAACGGGATAATGTAAAACCATTTATTTTTGTAGCTGACAATTGTGATGTGATTATAGGTTTTACTGAGGAGGATGTGCAATCTTGTGAAACTGTTACAGCACAAGAGGAAGTTCTTATGGATGCAAAAGAAGTGAATCAGTCTGAAGTGCAGATAAGGGAAGTAACAGCTGATACCGTTGAACATTTTCTGCAAACTGAAAATTTATGTATGAATGCAGGTGATGAGATGGTAACCATAGGAAGTTTGGCTTGTGAAAGTGTTGAAGATTGCATACAAAGTTTCTTAAAGGAGATGACAGGTTTATGGCATGAGTTAAGTGTTCTAGAGAAGAGAATAGAAGTACATAAGATAAATATTCACAATATAAAGATAGAGATGAATGAAAATAAAGAGGTTCATTTTTATGAACCAGAATACAGAGGCATTCTCAGAGAAGATGACGTTGAGGATAGACTGAATGATAATCTCAAGAATGATTGGGATCAGTATACTGAAATGCTGGCAGAGGGAAGTAAGGCACTGATGCCTTATGATTTTTATTCTAACAATTGTTTTGTGAGTACAGGTCTTATTGAAGATGCTGGAGAAAATCTATTTGAGAGAGAAATTGAAATTATGAGGCAGATGATGATGAAAGAATCCAAGAAGAGACCGGCAGTGAAACAAAGGAGAAGCAGCAAAAGGAAGACAACAGAAGATTGTGAGAACACAGCCAGTAGAGCGATGCAACATAAAGCGTGGAAACCTGGAGGAAGGCAGCAAGCAACAACAGATGATGACTTGCAGAACAAAGTGTGGGATCCAGGAAAACCAAGACTAGAAGACACATGATCAGGAGAACATGAATATTTTCTACCTTGGGAGTCTGATGCGGGAGAATTCAGCCCAAGGGAAATCATTGTAAATAGTAGACATAGGGGGCTCATGTATTTTTGGAATTAGTTTCCTAAGTTCCAAGTCAGTTTAATATTTAGGCTTTTAAGTGTGATTTAATTAGATATTCTCAAAATAAATAAATGAGAACATAGGAACTAGGGAGAAATTTTAGGCATAAAAGGAATGGATGTGGATCATTAAGTGATAAGAAGGCTTTTCTATTTTAAAACAGGGAAAAGATGGAATAAAGCCTCAAGAGGGTTTTTGTCAGATGTATGCATTGCATGTAGAGCTTTAAAGCTTTTATGTTTTAAATCGTTATGTAAAGCATGTTTTTTGTATTGGATAAGGACCGAGAAGGCCTATCCATTATTATATAAAAAAAAAAGTGGCAGCAAAGCTCTCAAAAGAGGGAGGAGCGTGCCAGAAGAATTATGAGTGAAATTTCCTCTCGGCGTTCTGGAAAAAAAGATCGATGATATCTTGTTAATGTGGATATATGTATTAAATAGTTGTTTTACTATGTTTTAAGACTGGAAGCGACTTCCTATTCGCCGCTTGATGCTTTACTGTTTGTGTGGGAGAATTCTGGTTTGTTTCCTTCCATTGTGACAACATAGTGCTGCCACGTTTTAATCTCATTTTATTACAGTCCAAAGAAAACTTCTGGTTACGCAGAGCTATTATCATATTCTTTTAGGGGCATCAACAACTTACAACTTAAGGAATTTATCCATGGTTACTTCTGAATTAAGTTTATTATAGTTCCAAGCGCTGCGGATGCAGGTTCCAGATCAGGGTAATCGTGCCTATCAAGGATTATAATCAGAGAGACAGGAAATTTGCTTGAGAGGACGAAGGGAAGGCGATCTTTAAGCTCTATGTCATGCATTCTGGCATGAACTAGGTCTGCATAGAGGAAGTTCCAGGATCATACACAGGTTCGTAGGGCCGGCGAACTCAGTGATCGAATAAGGGACTGTGTACATTAATGAGGAAGGGGATGATTCGTAGCTGCTGAGTTCGAGTTTCAAAAGCTGAAATTGTAGTTGTTATTAATGGACGAGTTCAATATAATGTCGAGGCAGAGTAACCATACCTTCGTGTAGATCGAGGGAAAACTTCTCAGGGAAAAAAGGACAAAATATGATCAGTGCGAATTGCTGAGCTATTCAAATTGTTGAGGCTGAAAACCAATGTTGGAGGTCGAGCTAAATGATCTCCTTCAAAGGTCAAATCCTTTTGCTGTTGATGCAAAGTTTCCTGAGTTATTCATGCGCGTTAGTGGGAAGTCCATTGACCAAGAATTATGGGAGTATTACTTTGTCCAAAGTGAAGAGAATCAGGGTGAAGACTTAATTTGTGGGCACGCGATCCATTTGGAATGCGCTGTTATTTACTAGACATCATGGGTTGTGAAGAGTATTGGTTTAGATGTGGAATATTATTGTAGACGTTGTGATAAGGAAACAGATCTCCGAAGCATGTTTTAGAATTGATTCCCACACCAGAACTAAGCAAGATGGCTGATTTCTAAAGTAACTTGAATTTAGCTCTACGTCTTGTTGAAGGTACACAACTTTCGTATGTTGTGATCAGGACCATCTCTGTTAAGTTGATTGAAGTTGGTTAGGTTGATTTTGATGTTCTATTATATTCTGCTTGAGCACTATGAAGGGCATATCATTTTAGCGCAAAGAGTCGACTGATAAAAACATTGAACGCCAGTGATAGTTAGCATTTGAAGATCCTGGGTATTGCGGGCTCTGGCCTGCATCAGAATAACCACACATCAACATATTAAAATGTTAATATTTTCATATTATATAAATGCTAAACATTATTATACGGTTATATGGATGTTATAATACCCCTTGGATATGTACCAAGGTGGTAGATATACTAGTATCCTAGTTTGAGGGGTAAATGTGAGAATATGATATGGTTCATGAACTCTGTATGTGAAAAGGGGTCCTAGATACTAATCTCCCCATGTCAAATTTAAAGGGGAAGATTGTTAGGGTAGTTCATATAAGCTTTACTTAGTCAAGCTATCGACGAATTGCAGGATCTATGATTATAAGAATCCATTGTTTTGACCACGGAATTCATTTGTGACATGACCTATTTAAATGTGAAAATATTCCAGATAAATTTATACTCATGACCATTGGGATCCTAAGAAATCATGTCTTTAAACAATGTCACCTCTTTTGATTTTTTGATCCTAACAAGTTGAAATGAACTAAATAAGTTCATAGATATTCAAGTCTATACCATGGTGTTTCTATTATCATGATAAAAAATATAATATGTTCAATTGTTTAGAAAAAAATGGAGTGTATTCACTAATTGATTGCAATAATTAAAATAGGAGAATTCTTGCACTTGAAAGTGAACTTAAAATTTCACATAGTATTATCATTGTAATTTCAAACTCAACACGTTCAAATGTTTCCAATTTTTTTATCTTCACTAATAAAAAGAAGAAGTTCAAAAAATAGGAGCATGTTTGTCCCTCAATATACACTTTTACTTTGTCAACGCTTCCCTTTGTGTCATGTGAAATTTGATTGCTTGTATCTTGACAAGATAATGATTTCCATGTACATGCATCCCTTACATTCTATACGACAGTGCTACCCTTCCCTTTAATCCTTGTCTAGGTAGATATGAAATTTGAGATGCATGTTATTCTATTTACTCTATCTTAAAACAAATAAGGAAAATGAAAAAAAATTCACTAGGTCCTCATTGAATACACTGTTTATATCTACTTTAATTCCAATCTCATTTCTAAACTGGATCATGTCATCCTACAAACATGGTCATCTATACACGATCACATGCTAATGTGTATCAATTTATAATTAGTGTAGCCATATAAATTAAATGGAAAGCAAATATTCATAGGAATTGAAACACATAATTTATGATACATTTTCAAGATTAAAATAAATCATTAAAAAAATTCTAAATGATAAGGAAATAGATTTTTTAGCTTCAGGTATAGTTAATCAATAAATCACACTTGTTCGATTAATTTTGTATTCTACTACAGTTATCCAATTGATAGAAATTACATTTAAATCATTTTCATTAAAAATAACCATTAGGAAAAAAAAATATGAATTACTACCAAAAAAAAAGGATTATGGCTCTCATGGAGTACATGTTGTCAAAAACTTCCACAAAATTTCTAAATTTAATGGCCTAGACATAACAAATATATCTAGTTAAAAAGAAGAACCTAAATAAAAAGAGGCATTTTACAACGAAAACACCTGATAAATTGAGCAAACTAATAGTGTGTGATTTGTCTATCATATCATGAAGTTGTTGGATCTCTCTTTATAACCGACACTCCATATCTCACATAGCGTAAACCCACTTCAAGCACTACCATTCATTATACCAGAAATAAATAAAAATATCTTGCATTCAAAACATGTTGATCTCTCTAATGAAATCTAAAGAGTAAACAATAACTCTATAAAAATGATGAGAGCCTCATATAGATGCTTCTTTTAGATGATATTCACTACAATTAGATAAAACCAAAGGAAAATAAAATATTTTTTATTCACTCTTGGAAGGAAATTTCTTTTCTCGCTACAAAAAGTAAAAGTATTAATGATTCTATAATAAAGATGAGGGGATATTTTTTCCCTATAATCAAATAATGGCCTCCTAGAAATATCACTTTCTTAGAGTAAGTGGAAAAATCTCTTTTGGATGGAAAAGGAAAGGAAAGAGAACATTTAGGTGAGCATATGAGACATAAAATTTAAGAGTTGTTTATTTATTGAGAGGTCTCTCATTGATGTTACTATAAATTTGTACATTTAGAAAGCTTCTAAACAATAGGAGCCTAGTTAAAATTGGTGACAAAGATCACAAGTTTACCCATATTAAAATTACAGTTAAAGCTTGTACTATACCTTATATTTGACACTATTTTACTTAGTAAAAATATAGCTATGGATTGAACCAATATATTGAACTATCAAGCTTTCAAAAGTTCAATATAATCCCTTATATTCTTTTCGTTCATGATTATACAATCATTTATTCATTTAAATCCATACTTAAAACATTGGTTTTCAAATATTTGGGGCTGAACACCAAAATTCATTTTTTAACAACTATATGGTGTATATTTCTAGTGTAATTATCATTGAGATATGGCCAAAGAAACAACATTAAGGAACAATTTGATGCATCACTTAACATTTTATTTGCTTAAAACAAAAGGCGATGGGTTTCGAAGGAGACTCAACCACTTGACCTCATTGTTAACTAGTATTCATGAATTCTACATGTTACCAACCATGCTTATAATGTGACTTGATATAATTGATTAAACCACTATCCCAAATATATTCCCCCCCTTACGTTTAATCCTAGGTCCAGTTCCCACGTCCTTAATGGATATAACCTTACAGTGCTCCGTGAAATAGAAGCAAGGTGGATGGCCAACATGTACTCGACAATTCATATCAGCAGTGGAAATGGTTTAGATCATTTCTTGTATTCCCATGCTCTAAGGGTCATGAACGACTACCTCCCCATATCTCATTTTGGTTTTCATTATTCATACTCAAGGCTACGCCTTGGGGGTTAACTCTAGAACCCCCCATCTTCATGCAATGGTGAAACTCCTTATATTGGAGACTCTTAACTCCTCTAAGATTCTGATGATACTCTCTGAAATTCTGGTAAGATAAAGGTTATGAATTAAAATATCTCTTTTTAAGGTTTCTTCTTGATGGAAGTTTGATGTTCAAAACTCACTTCCTTATTTCAATATATCTAACAGTTGTGAACAGGGACATCTTGAAATAGGTAAAAAAATAACTTCAACTTATCTTCGTTCTCTATAATTCCCATATATACCGAGGGTATGGCTTTAATTCCTTATTTGTCTATCTGTAACCCTGTTAGATATTCTCATGAATATGTAGCTCTATGATCATTATTTGGGGAGAATTCCTACGTTTTGTCTTCGGCTTCCCTTACAATTTTATACCTATATGCTTGTCTATTTAGCCTTATCATTTTAATTTTGAAACCCTATGGTGTTGTCTTAAAAAAAAAATTATACCTAGATTATACAAAATTGAAACATGGTTTATTTTCGTCATCTAGCCTAAGATTTTATGAGTTCATTATATATTGTTAGGAATTTTACAATGAATTACTAATATTCTCTAAATATATCATGTCAAAGTTAACGGTGTTTAATGCAAGTCATCTTCTCTCCCTAGATACCTCTTTGACAAGCCTTTCAGATTTACATTTGTAATGTTCTGCGTTTTCTAATTCTTTTAGCTATTTTATTTACGAATATGGGTTTTATTAACTTGTTACAGGTATAGCTCTAACCCTATAAAATATTTTTTTCGAAAAGGAACCAAAGTATTTTTCTGGGATACAACTCTAGCTATGGCCATTTCTAATTTCTTCTCCGTTTTGACATGGTTTTGTGATACCACAATGCCAAAACGATTGAATTTCATTTTCTTTCATATAGTTTTTGGCTCTTTTAATGTAGACAACTAATCTCTATGTCTTCTTTCACTAGCGCTGCAAGGAACATATTCCCTTTGTATCTCTAGACTATACATTGTACAACTTTCCCATCAGCATTATTTAGACAAGAATTTGAATTTTGGTTGGTTACAATGGCTCGGTATTTCAGAAAAAAATACTCTTTTTAAACATTAATGCTTATAATATACTATATTTCATTACATAGACACCTACTCATGTGTATGCATTTTGTTATTATTTGTAACCACTATTCTGCTATCATTTCTTAGACCATAACTCATTATTTCCTTTTTTGATACTATTTGTATGTCCTTTTTCCACTCTAGAGGTTTTCCATGGGTATTTAGACGAGTGACCCTTTATGACTTTGTGATGTCCAAAATTGATTCTTTATCTAAGTAAATTATGCATATAAATATTATACCCATATATTACTACAACGTTCCTGGTAAATTTTTACCTCGCAGAACTACTCTTGACTAGGGTTTGATACTTAGCGTAATACCCTTTTACTAAATCATATGTCTTCAAGCGATATTTTTGTAAATTATTAATATAATCTTCCCGTGATGAACTAGGACAAAAATTAACATTTTCACTCTCATAAATACGTTTGTATGAAATACATAAGAATTAACAAACTCTCTTTCACCATTCATTATATACATTATATTCTAAATGTTATACTGTTACATCATGTTCAATAATTAATTGCATGTATCATATTCATATGTATGAAATTTGTAAAGATTATGCTTACTACCATGCATGCTTCCAAAATAAATTATAATATGGAAGCATTCTCTTTCCAATAGAGAAGAACTAGTACATAATTATGTACCTTGTTTTCTTCAAGAACCAACACCATTTGAAAAATGCATAAATTTTTCCTAGGTTATTCATAGACGCTAGACACTATTACCTTAATCCATTTTGGATTCGTTAGTGTCTGTGCATATACAACCTGATTTGATGTTGCTATTCGCTCATTTTTTTTCTTTTTACAACATAATAAGTACAAGGAAACTACTAAACTTATTGCTCCCTAACCAAGTATTCTTTCCACATAGTTCATGCAATGTACAAAAAAATATAAAATGTATCTCTTACATGTAATATGAAAAATACAAAAAATGAATATATGGGTATTGCTATGACTTGGAAAATTTTATGTAACTAGCACATTCCTCCTAACCAAATGAGTCATTGCAACCTTCTCCATCTAACATCCCCCATGGATTTAGAGGTTATGGTGTGAGTAATTTCTCTTTTGTTTTGTTTTTTTATTCCATCCTCCCATCTCCTTGCTCAACGCCCTACACATGTGGTAGTGTCCTATCCTTGTTGTGTGCTAACATTAATTCTCAACCCTTTTTCATTAATTAGTCATTTTTTTCTCTATCTCATAGTATTGTTTTCAATTTTTGGTTTTCCTCTTATCAATAACATGGATGGAAATAGGAACCAATTTGGTTACTACTACATGTCCTATTTTTTCATGAAAGACACTAGTAGAATCAAGTGTCTCCTTCAATTTGTGACACTTGTTTGATAAACATTTTGTGTTCGAGTACTATAACCACCTTAGTTACTAACAACATAACCACCTGATCACTCATGTGACATTTATATAACATTACCAAGCTTAAAAAAGATTTTATTTATTTATTTCTAAATATTCAATTATAGTCTTGACCCACCTCGCCTTCGTCTCAATAGTTAAATAATTAAAACTCATAGTAAGGTTCCAGAAGTTATCATTAGATGCAATCAACATGGGTATTGCATTCCCCGACCATAACTTTTAGCATCATCCTCAATGTTTTCTTCATTCTCATCACTAGTGGAAGAGTGAAGGAAATTCTTCTCACATTCTCTCCTCCATCACCCAGGTAGCCTCCTCAAGGAAAAAGTTCTTCCATTGAACATTAACTTGGATGATGCCTCGATTCTTGAGTAAATTTTCTCTCCTGTCTAAAATTCGTAGGGGTTCAAATTGAAAGGTTCAAACTATATCACATTCCAACCAACAATGTCAATTAGACCATGGAAATGTTAGAAAAATATTATATATGATAGAGAAATGTAAGCCATATAATATGCAGAAAAACATAAACACGTAAAACCAGAGAGACACAGATATATGTGGTTCACCTAGTTTAGGTTACATCCACCTCGAACAGCCAGTCCTTCCTTTCTATTATCCAGAAAAATGAAGAGACACAACTTACAACAGATCCGCTGTAATATCCTCTACTTTCTCTCATAGTCTCCCCTATTTGTTTCTCACTCTGAGAATACACATCTATTCCACAGCCTCAATACAATGTCCTCATACAAAGAGAGGGTGTTGCCTTCTCGGGAAAAAAATCCTAAACTAAACATAAATTCTACCGTCAAATCATTTGCCCAATGAATGGTCTACATTGACTAGAAATTACTATACTTTTAAAAGGAAATTTTACATCTATTTTTAGGTTCAGAGGCATTGCCCCTGAAACCCCCACCGGGGGGGATTACCCCCACTGGACCCCCGAAAGGGGGACAAGTCCCCCCCTTGTGGAGGGGTGTACAATCTTCCTGGGTATACATCTGGCTGAAACAATGACCTCTAAATAATCATGCTCCACACCCAAGAGGAAATACTTCTTAAAAAGAGATAGATGAAACACATTATGCACTTCTATGTGGTTGAGTATTAGAAAATAGTAGGCCATTAGTCCTACCTTCGATAGTATTTAAAATGGCTCACAAAACGTAGGAACCAATTTTACACCACTTCCTAGACTGAAGGTACTCTTCTTTGGTCGACTTTTTATATAAACATGCTCTCCCACACTATGCTCTTTGTGAACTTTTCTTTGATCTACATAACCATTTAGTATATCTTGGGCAATTTTTAAATTACGCCTTACATTTTTAACCAACTAATCCATATGTCTTAAAATATCATGTCCTAAAATGAATCTATCCTTTGGCTAATTCCAACTCAAGGTAGTACATAACATTCATCCATAAAGGACATCAATAAGACTCATCCTTAGAGATGCTTTATAACTCTTATTAACTCGACCAAATGTAATTAATCCTCCCATTTAGTGGGTTGATCAACTGATACATGTGAAGAATGTCTTTAAAGATTTTATTGGTTATTACATTTGTCCATGAGTTTGAGGATGAAAGGAAATACTAAAATTTAGTAGATTTCCTAGCCCTCTAAAATGTTCCTTCCAAAAGTTTGATGCGAACTTTGCATCTCTGCCAGAAATGATTATTTGGTACTCCATACAGTATAAGTATATCCTTCATCAGAATTTATACTACCTTAACAACCTTAGAAATTGATTGGAAAAGTATAAAATGGGTTTCCATGCTTATCTTATCAACCACAACCATGATAGTGTCATATTTTCTTCTGGTTATGGGTAGCCCTATTATAAAATCTATGGAAATAACCTATCATTTCCACTGAGGGGTATGTAATGGATTTAGTAGTTTGACAAGGTGTTGGTGTTCTCCTTGATATGTTTGACACTGAAGACATCTATAAAAATACTCTAGTACATATTTGTTCATCCTAGATAATAAAATTCTTTAGTAAGAGTTCATATAAGCTTTGGGTAATCTAGATGGGAAGAAAAATGTTTCTTATGATTCTCATCCAAAATCATTTTCTTAATTCTATGCACATTTGGAATATAAAGTCTCTTTCTAAAGACCAACAAACCATAATTATTCATATCATAATCTTATTCTTCTTTTGGAGCATTTCCATTCAACAAATTTTCTTGTATTTGTTTATATTCCTGATCTTCTGACATTGAAGTATTAACCTCTTCAATGAAATTTGTTTCAATAGTGCTGGAAGAAATTCTAAAAATATGATGTAGAATATGACTAAGTCCATCTACTATTTTGTTTTCCTTCTCTTTGATATGTTTCATTTCATAATAAAATTCACTAAAAAATTCCATCCACCTTGCTTTCCTTGCATACAATTCCAGTTGACTAGAGAAATATTTCGGACTAATATGATAAGTTATTAACATGAATTTCTCATATAAAAGGTAATGTTGCCACTTTTTCAAAGCATGAATTAATATAGATGACACTATGTTATAAGTGGCATGGTTCTTTTCAAGTTCCTTTAGCTTTCTATATCCATAGGAAATAACTTGATTGCCTTGTATTAACACTCCTACTAACCCTTCCAATCAAGAATTTGAGCATACTATATAGTATTTATTGGGATTATCAATTTTAAGTATGTGAGCTACAATCAACAAATATTTTAGCTGGTCAAGAATCTCTTGACATATTTTGGTCCACATAAATTTAACACTCTTATTCTATAAGGGTTGTTATAGGATATGCAACTTAAGAAAAACTTCTATGACCCTACAATAATCACTGTCAATTCTCATAAGTGATCAGAGATTATCCATGTACATAGGAACTGGCCAATTGAGGATTTCTTTTATCTTTTTAGGGTCTACTACAATTCCTTCTTTAGGTATTACATGACCCAAATATTGAACATGATCTTTATAAAACTCACATTTCCTGTATTCAAGCTTCTGTGATCCATAATCAATTAAGAAAAGTCTTTCATTAGAAATCACATAAGAGAATTTTTTGGCTGGCGTGTTTCAAACCAACACCTGTGATTCATCATTAGGACGAGATGAAGAGGAAGACCATGGCAAAGGCTTTAATAGAGAGCACTGTAGAGACAATTTTATATATCTACATTACTCTCTATTTAATCCTTTGCCATGGTCTACCTCTTCATCTCGTCCTGATGATGAACCACACTTGTTGGTTCGAAACACGTCGGCCAAAAAATTCTCTTATGTGATTTCTAGTGAAAGGCTTTACTTAAAACTCACATTTTCTAAACTTTGCATAAAATTGATATTCTCTAAGTGACGACAACATTGTTATTCATTGTTTTTCATGTTCCTCTTGTGTTTTTGAATAAATTAGATTATCATCAATGAAGATCAGTACAAAATTACCTAAGTATCAACTAAGCACACTATTCATTAAACACATAAATGTGGTTGGGGAATTGGTGAATATGGAAGGAAGCACAACAAACTCATATCATAATATGATGTCTTGAAAGTAGTCATATCAATATCATCATTCTTAATTCTAATTTGGTGGTAGCTAGATTTCAAGTCTATATTAGATAAGATTCTTGCCCCTCTTACATGATAGAAAACATCATCAGTTCTAGATAAAGGGTATTTATTTTTAATTGTGATTTTTTTCAATTGTATATAGTAAATGCATAACCTAAGAGTACATATTTTCTTTCTTATGGATAGTAGAGGTTCTCTCGAAAGTGAGACACCAAGTCGGATATACATCTTTATCTTCAAGGTGAGACACTAAGTTTGATATAATTCTTGTCTGACAATTCCTAAAACTGCATCTTTAACTCATTCAAGTTTGGGACACTCATAATATAGGGGGATATTGACAATTGTGTTTCCCCAAATGCTAATTCAATGGTGAAATCAATATTTCCTTTTGGTGGCAACCTGAGAATTTGATCTAGAAAAACATCCTCGAATTTTCTCACCACTATAAATTCATCCCATGTTTTCGTTCTATTCTCTTGCATTAAATTTTCCGCTTAGATTGAAAAAAAATTACACTCCTTGCACATATTTTTAACTACAATGTTGATACCTATGTTATTCATATGTGTATGGTAATGCCTCTGATTATGTATTTTAGTGCCATGTTATTAGTACAAGTAACCTTTTTTCTAAACAATTTATGATTTCCCTTTGATTTTCTAGCCATTCCATGGCCACCAAAACACTATATGACCCTAAAGGTAAGATGTTCAAGTTCATTTTTGTATTCATACCAATTAAATGGATTGGACATGTTATAATCAAACTGTTGATTTTCCTTTTGGTACCAGTATTTAATTGTACTACCAAACAATTTTGATGCTTTTCCATTTTTAAGCCACATTTGCCCACAATTCCTAGACTAATATATGTCAAAGTAGCTCCCGAGTCTATTGAAATTGAAACAAATTGATCTAAATTTTGTTGGTCATCCAATGTTGCATTACTTCTAAGAACACCCCTAGCCACAACATTCATTGTAGAAACTTTGTGTACATCGTGGAGTGATTGATTAGATTTAACATTGTCTAGATAGTTCTAAAGCAAATAGTGCTCCCCACAACCCCAACGTTACAAGGGTTCTCTTTCATTTTCATTGTTTTTTTTTTTCCATTTAAGTCAAACTAACAAATTTTTGAATCAAACGAGAACTATAACAAGTTCTCACTTTTTAGATGTAGTAAAAATCATCCAATTTTGAAAAATGTTGATTCAAAATACACCCTTTTTTAAGCATATTTTTGAAATTTGAAATTTTCTTATGTATCAAGTATGAACATATTTTTTTTTAATTTTAGTGATTTTTAAACTGATGTCAAAAAGCATAGATGTGAAATCAATCCTTTTCAACTATTTAACAATTTTTGGAGTAGTTGTTTTCTTCTTCTTCCTTGAGATATTTATTTTTGAAGTGTTTTTCAGGTTTGTGCTTTTTTGTTTTCCTTTTCGATTTTCTTTGTAATCAATTCTTTGTTTTTTTGTATAGTAAAAAAAAAAGTCAATATTTTAAAGTTATGATTTTCTATACATTTATGTATTGTTAATTTATATTTCAATATACATTAAATAATTGTCACCAAAAATACAATAATTCTAAACATTTGACAAAAAATACATTTTTTGAATATAGATATAGTAAAACAAATACACATTTTCTGACTTTTTTTTTCCAAAAATCACATTTGAAATAGATGTTTTTTAATGATAATTTTTTAACAAAAAAAAAAGATTAAAAAAAAACATCTTCTTATGAATTTTATGTTGAAAAATAATCTTATTCACTGTTGTCCTTTTCAAAAAAAAATGATACACAAAAATAAAAGTGAAAATCAAATAATGCAAATATTAAAAATATAAAAGAATGAATTGAATACTTATTCTTATCATAAGATATTAATGTCAAAACATTACAACTATAATTAATTAATATTTCTCAAAATTGAGCTTGATTTGCAAGCATAAACTAAATTTATTCAACGATATCATATAATCCATGTTCATTATCTTCTAGAGTTTCATTATTTTCTTATTCCATAGGATTATGTGGTTTAGTTTGATCATTATCCTCTTCTAATGGACCTTTGATGTCTAAAAACCTCCCAAAGTACCTATTTCCAACCATTCCATCTAATGGTGGCTGAGGTCCCTTTGATTTTTTTTCCACACCTAATTCATTAAATTTCCCTTTCGACAAACCAAATTTTTTCATTGCAACTCGAAGAAATTGAATAACATTAATTCTTTGTTGAATAAAACTCCATTGTAGTAAGTATTTTTCAATGGTTATGCAATTTATTTATTTCTATAGGAAACATGCTCGTGTTGTGCTTAATCATCAAGTACAAAATAAATAATTAATTAAATTAGTATAAACACATAAAAAATACAAAAATAAATAATGAAATTAATTTTTTCATAATAAAACTTACCTGAACCTGAGAACAAATCCAAAACCCAATCTTGTTTATTTGAACATAAATCCATAAGATAGTTAATAAATGTTAGTGGTTGTTGGTAAATGATAATTATCTATCGTTTTGCATCTTTATCCTCACATCTTCTTTTCCTTACAACAACATCTTCATCTTGTACTTGATTATGACTATTTCCATCTACTAGATTCAAAAGAAAAGGCATATAACTATCATTTTTTGTGCAAGATTCAAAATGAATGAACTCATAATCACTTATAATTGGATAACCTTGTAACCAATAAGATCTAATTTTTGCTTGTAACATGAAATAGTAAAAATTTAATTAAATTTTGTATAAATAATTTATTTTTAACATTAATCAAACATAGAATTTCAATGTCTTAGAATGTAAGCTACATCCTTGAGTTATTCTTTCCCTTGAAGCTTGGCAATATCATTGCAAACTGTGTGCTTGAATTAAATGACACAAATTCTAAAGTAGCGATGTTGTGACTTCTTGAATTCGATTACCGAATTTATTAAAATATTCATATCTATAAGGCTCACTATCATATTCAATGTTTGGGAAATTGAACCATGAGGAATATCTACAATAACTAGGGAATATTCCCTTTCAGGTATGAGATTTGCAAAGTCTTCACAATCACCTAGTATTATTTGATATTAGACAGTGTCTACCCCATTCCAAATGTAATGATTAAGATAACGATCAAGTTCAATATTCTTAAGATGTTGATCTCTCTACCTTTCTAGGTTAATTTTTTCAATAAAGGTTTTGAAACAATTTGGTACTCCATCTGCATCCTTCTTTGACATATTTAATGAAATAAATAAATATAAGTATAAGTGAAAAATACAAATGTTTATATATGAATACAATGAATATATAAATCAATATACCTTTTTGAATGCAAGATAAAAATATTTTAATGTTGTTGTAGAACTTGAATCTAGGTAGTTGCGTACAAGATCATATGAATTCTTTTCATTCAACATTTTAATAATATGTTCTTGTATATTAATATAATCATTATCAATGAATAAATCAAGTAAAAAATGTTAATATAGTGATACATATAACAAATATTATGAACAAAAATATGTTATATTTGAAGGAAAATTATAATAAATAAATAAGTAAAAATAATTCAGCGAACTTACTTTTGAAATCCCTTGAAAATTTTATCCAATGATACTTCACCTAACTTCATACAACATAATATTGATTTGATAAGTTTTTCATCCTTCACTCCTTGAATTTATCTCTAACGTGTGATAGTCATAGCATCTTGAAGATTCTTATTTTTGGGCCTGTCTTATTGTTGGTACATATTAAGGGTTTGGACTTCTTTACCTTATAACTTTTTATTGCAATATTCTCCCAGATGTTGAAAATATCATCAATCAAATCCCATACTTCTCGAGTACTAAATTCCATCTCAAAAATGTTATTGATACCTCTGAATACATATAAACCTAATTTTTCCACGTTTGTCATTGATGTTTTCCTCAATTTGATAACCTATTTCCATACATAATTCCTTTCAAAAGCTTAGAGTAACCTTTGTTGTATCCCCAACACTTTTTTCTTCAAATTCACTATGAATAAATATGACTCTTTAGATGAAAGTTATAGACGTCCTACCGTCATTATCTATTATGATCCCATGCCAATAACATTTCTTCTGTATCTGTTAAATCGACATAAATGATAGATTTTATTGTTCCAAAAAGTGGATTATTGGGATTTTCCTTAATAAACTATCTTCTACCCTTTGAAGAATGGTTCCCCCCAATTATATAATAATTTTATTCAAAACATATTGACCTATAAAATTCCTCTTTGTTGGGAACTTGATTTCGATCAACAAGAACCACATTATCAACCACATGTGCATATGTATTGCAACTAAGAAATGTTTTCATGTTATGAACATGTAGGTGGTGTCTTTATAATTTGATATTTATATTGTTCTTCATTTGGATTATAGAATTGGCTAATGTTAAGCTAAAATGTATGGCCGCAATCAATTAAGTTTCACTTCCTCAACATATTTCGAATGGAATTTTGTTTTGTTTTAATAATTCCATACTTTAAATAAACACCTCGTGTTAGGATCTACCTATTCCCTTTGGAGATTTCAATATGATATTCATTTGTGGACATGAATTTTTCATAATGACCAATTTTGTATCTCTTCCTCATATCAATTACCAGTGTCTCTTCTAAATAAGCAATCTCCTCATCACGAACTAGAAGAGAAACATTTGTAGGATCTCTTTTTTTTTATGGCTTTTCTCCTTTTCAACAGGGGTTCCAATCTCATCCTCACTAATGGAAACATATTCTTCAGCATGATCTTCAACATCTTCAAACCTAACATGTACAAATTTACTAGATTCGTGCATTTTAGCCATTCTTTGTTGATCCCCTGTATGTACTCTTGTACTTTCATTAACTATTGTTTTTTGCTTCTTTCTCCTATCTTCTTGTGTTAAAATATGACATTCATAATATTCCGCTCCATATAATATATTTCCTCTAACATAATTGAAATACTCTTAGAAAAATCCTATCAAACAAAATATAATATGTCAATGACAAATAAGTTATAAAAAATATAACGATACCTACAATAATGCATAACACATAAATATAAATAAGAAAAATTACAATGTTATTGTTAATGTTGATTCTGACTTGCTCACACATCTTTGTAGAATATTCATCCATGTCATACTTGCTCTTTAAGTGACAAAATCTAACCTTCTCACATGTGATGGCCAATTTTGCAAGAACATAAACAATATCTATATCTATATCTCTCTCTCTCTCTCTCTCTCTATATATATATATATATAGATTTAACATTCCACATAAATTTCATTTTATTTACTCCTGATGCAATCTCCCATTTTGAAATAACCTTCAATGGATTTGAGTGGTCAGTTTCTTGACTTTCACCATGTGCCTTTGTTCAGTTTGATTTAGAAGTATTCATAGAGGGTTCACCTGCAGCAGGGGTCTAACAGGGTGTGGGCACGCTTTCCCAATTTCACCTAGACGCTTTTGTTCCCCTGCTGGGTGGGGGGCTTGATTAAATCAACCCCCTACCTAGTAGGGGAGCGAGAGGGCATGAGTGCTTGCGCCCTCTTAACCCTTGCTTAGTGGGGGATGATTCTTGGTAGGGTGCCCGTACCCTGGCTAGGGCCACTCATTCCCTCTCGACCCCCTACAGGGTTGGGTATGAAAGTGGGTGGGTGGCGCCATGAAAAATAACCTTTTTTACTTCCTTTTAATTTTTTTAATTTCAATGTTTTATTATTAATATTTCTACTATTTTAATTGAATTTCAATTTTTTTTTTTTGGGTGTTTTACTACATATCCTCCTTGTTGTAACTAGGTCACCTTAGGGGTAGTTGAACCTAGGTTTTCCTTATTTCAAAGACTTCATAAATTTTGAATCAACAGATGGCGATACCCTCCAAAACGAATAAAAAAAAAAATTTTAAAGTTTAAATTTTTAAGGAAAAAATGAACATGATTTTTTCCATTTCAAAGCCCCAAAAAATACAATGTTTCTTGTTTTTCCTCCTAAAAACCCTATGAATATGAGTTTTATTGGTATTTTTCCTAGAAAAATCTAAAAAATGAGATATTTTCATGTGAATTTTTTTCTAAATTATGATGTTATAAAAAAGAATATTCGAAAAAAATAAAACAATAAAAAAGAAGACTTTTAGCATAAAAATAATAAAATAACATATTTTAACCAAATTCCTCTTTAAATGGTCAAAATAGAAGGAAAAGTATCCTTTGAGATGTGAAAATCTTATGTTGAATGTATTCTCGATGACAATTTAGCTTCCCTGCAAAATGACTCTTAGCATTTTAATGAATCCTCCAAAAGACTTGATGTGATGTAAGGAATAGTAAAAATGAAATTTTTTATATAGTGAATATTTTTGGATTAGTTTAACATTTCTTGAATGTGGGATTAAAATTAGGAGTGAGAAAAATTAATATATAGTTAATATTATAGGTGTAGATCGACTTTTGCTAAATGGATAAAACTAAAATATAAACTATTAAAATTATCATAATTACCTAGTTAATGTTAAATAATATAAGTAGAAGATTTATTTTATTTTCAAAGGAATGCATTAATGGAAAATTTTTGTGGCAATTTACAATAGAAAGTAGGGTCAAAATTTTGAAGACAATTTTTTTTTTTTTTTAACCGAAAGGAACCCTACAACTTACCTCACACATAACTACAAGTAAACCTCTAGGGGGCTACGATATGTCCTCCTCCCTGTAGCTTGGGTCACAATAAATAGAGAAAATTTGAACCTGGGTCTTTCGAGCCTCACCGATTTCATAATTCTTAAATTAACCAATTGAGCTAACTACCGAAGATTTCAAGGAAACATTTTAGTAGAATATTTTAAAATAAATTTTAGAGGGAAATATTTCCAACAAAGCTTTTGGAGGGAAATTTTTTAGAGAAAAAAAATTGGGGGAAACATTCGAGGGAAATTTTCATTCTCTAATTTATACATTGTTAGTAGGAGAAAGTGAATTTGTACCACTCAACACATTCTGTAAAAAATCATGGATTCTTCTCATAATGAAGTTTCTCTATCTGCAACATCAACATGTTCCTGACATAACAAATCTATTCATATTGAAGAATATAAGAAGAATTATTTCACCATGAATAGAAAGTGAAATTCTCTGCTTTGTCTTAATCCTAAGGATTATGAGAGCACCAGTGATGAATGGGAGCATGAACAATTTCTATTAAATAGAGAGCCAAATATTCCACTTATTCATAATCCTAAGGATTATGAGAGCACCAGTAATGAAGGGGAGGATGAATAATTTATTGTACATAAAGAGTCACATTTTCCACTTAGTCCTAATCCAAAGAATTATAATAACAATAGTGATGAAGTGGAGGATGAAGATTTCTTGTGAATAGAGAGTCAAATTTTCTTCTTAGTCCTAATCCTAAGGATTATGAGATCGTCGGTGATGAAGGGGAGGATGAGGAATTTCCAGTAAATAGAGAGTAATTTTACACTTAACCGTAATCCTAAGGATTATGAGAGAACCAATGATAAATGGGATGATAAATAATTTCTAGAGAATAGAAAGTCTAAATTTCCACACAGTCCTAATCCTAAGGATTATGAGAGAACTAGTGATCAAGGGAGGATGAAGAATTTCCTCCAAATGATAATTTTAGAGGCACATATATGGATATAGATGGTGAAGGGTTTCCTAACTATGTTTGAAATGATCATATAGAGGATAATATTCCATGTAATGATGATGAACATGCTTATACAAAGGGTAATCTAATGATGGAGATGTTTCAAGCAAATATTGTATCTAGGAGTAGGAGTAGACTTTTCCTTATCAATCCAAGATATTCCAAATATACAAGGGATAGGATATAATATCTTATGAGAAGAAGTTATATTAGTGAACTGACTTCAAGTGAATGTTGTTAAACAAATTTCTTGAGACGTATGGATTTCATGTTTTCATTGGAGAAAACGAAAAGATATTTTTCAATGAATAAAAGCATGAAAAAAACATATTTAGTGGGGTGCATGCAATTTACATTGGCAAGTTATGATTATCATATTGGGAATTTATTGCTCTATATAACAGCTTTGAAAATGTTTCATTCAATTGGTAATCTTCATTTGTTAAGAATTCAAGGAATATTGGAAAAAGATCTTGCATTATATTCAAAACTACATCATAGGCAAAAGATTCAGCTATTAGCAAATACCACAATGTCATGGATGTAAGACTTGTTTTCAAAGCATGGAGAGTGTATGCAAAATAAACACACAATACATATTCCAGATAATTTTTGAAGGCGAGAAATCTAGAACTTATACAATGAATATAAAGAAGGTTCTAAAGGAGATGGTAATTTTATTACATATCCATATTTTAAAAAGATTTGGAGGAAATAATTAAACGATGTTTGTATTCCTAAGAATACAAGGAAGGGTATTTGCAATATTGTTCTTCTCTAAAATAAAAAAATGGATAAATTTCAAGGGGAAGAAAGGGGTACTCATTCATAACATTATTTTTAAAAATTGGATAGTTATCAACTATGAAAATGTGTTTATTAATAGGTTTATTTTATGTTATGGTGTAGATTCCATTTTCAATGTACTTCAGGAGCATTACAATGAACAAAAAAGTGAAAGGAAAAAGTTGTATAAGAATCAAACGAAGTGTTACGATAATCGAAATAAATATTTGGGTTTTATAATTGATAGTATGGACTTGAAGGAAAAACTTCTACCACATTTTGTCAACACACCAAAAAATATATAGAAGGAAAATTTTATTCAATTTCACTTGGTCAGTTGTATGGTATCTAATGGGATCATGGCCAAGGGTTTACTTAATAGATCCAAATATTCATAATGAAAAAAATAGACCATAACAATAATTCATGATGTTCTTTCTCATTGGTCTGGTAATATTCATGAAGTTTTGTATCTGCATTTAGACAACACTTATCTTGAAACACAAATAAAATTGTTTTCGGATATCTAAACATGCTTGTTAAATTGGGATTTTTTCAAAATGTAAAGGTTTTTTTCCTTCTTTTTCAGTGCACTCATGACCATATTGATCATATTTTTAATCGTTTGCAGTAACATTGAGGAAGAAAGTTGAGATCTTGCCATCATTAATTAAATGTATTAAGAAATCATACATTTCAGATCCTATTTTTCATGTGCTGAAAGAAACTATTGACATGCGAAGGTTTATTATAATATTTCATGGTTAGGAGAAATGCATTGAACAACTTAATGACATTAGCTTCCAACATCAATTTTGTATCAAAAAAATTGACGTGAAAACACGTATATAGGGCAATAAGTATTAAACTGTTGCAGAATGTCAACCATCATCGGGTTTAGCATTTCAGAAGTTCGTTATAGATCATCCAATATTCTTATCAAGTATTTTTTTATGACAATCAATTCTTGAAATCCACAATGCGAAAAGGTAAAAGACAGATATAAATTATTTTGAACGCTTGTAAGGAATTAAGAAATCTATTAGAGATACATATGAGAACTTTGATGTTGTTGATTTAGTTTTGCGGGAGTCTTTCTTCAATAATCAAAGTGAGATCATTTCAATACCAAGAAATGAAGATATACTTCTCAAGACTCCATTTATTCGACAACAAAATATGAACATGAGGAAAAAAACGTTGTTGAAAAAAATAATCTGAAGGTATTATTAATTATTCATAGGTAGATGGAAGATAAATGTATATATTTGTTCTCTAATATCATGTGTACAACGTGAAGCCATGGAAGACCTTTACATGGTTTTTCTGCAAGATGTTAAGGAGGGTTGCATGATCTCAATGTTAGCAAGTGAAGATACACATGGATATCCATTCTCGGTTTCTATGGCTATAAAGGTCATTAAAAAAATGAATATGCTACAACTATTGAAGTAAAATTGTATCCGAAAAATATGCACCTCTTCAATAATGTTTACAAGTCAAACATTGTAGTTGATAAACAAATTTATAAAAAGAGAAAAAGAAAGGGTACCAATATAAATCATTACTGAAAAACCTCTTAAAATTGGTGGATGTTGACATACTTGTTTATGACATCAATTTAACAAAGAGAGGAATTCTTTACTTCAATACCATAGATATTATGAAGTTTCCAGTACCAGGAGGAAAAATGTGAAGATGGAAGTTTGTTCAATCCAGTCATAGATCTAGAAGACTTTTGAAACCTGAAATGTTAGACATGCATGTTGACTCAGAAGGGGCACTAGTTGATGAAAGAAAATAATATACGCCATCTTCATTTTCATCCATTCATTCATCTGAAGGTATTTTAGATTCTGAGGTGTGCTAGAACCTATGGGAGATTTTGAATAATTGTTTAAGACATTTTATGTGAACGATGTCTGCATGGTAACTTGAAATATATATTTTAACTTCCATATGATCTTATATGAAGTTATGTGTCATTTCTATGTTTGTTGGATTATATGTTTTAATTATGTAGAATTCATTTCCCATGCAACAATAACATAGAGAAATAATTTATGTTCCATTCAATCTACCGTTATTGATATTTTGATTAAAAGTACAAAAAATATTAGAAATGAATGTTAAAATTTTAAATTATATAGTTATAATTTAATGATATTATTTATTGTTATCATTTGATATACTATAGTTTAAAATAATGTTACAGTTTAATACCCCACTAAAAGGGGATACTTTGTTTTGATGGTTGATTTTTAATTTTTTATTGCAATGGGATAAGATGGAAAAATATTGTTCTAGCATCAATACTTTTTCTTTTGAGTTTTATTTTCATCTTCTTATTTGGCTTTAGATGTCATTTTGAAAAATGTTGGAAATTTACTTTGGAAAAAAAAAATTGATGCCACATCAACAACACTTTGTGTTTCTGGGTTGTTTTTTCATGTTTTCTTATTGTTTTTTTGCTAGGGTTCTTATTTTGAGAAAATAGTTCTCTTTTCATTGGAAAATATGTTATCTAGTTTGATCCTCATTGAGACTAACTTTTTTGGTGGTTGATTTTCCTGTTAAATTTTCTTATTTGATAATTCTTGGAATAATTCTTGTAACAAGGATATTTGAATCTTTTATTCCCTACCATGAACCTATCCTTCTTCTTATTTTTCAAGTGTTTCAAGTTATCAAATTTCTATTTATACTATTGGTAATACATTATGGCCTCTATAATGCTTTCATCCATCGTGTTTGTATTAGCATGTGTTATTTTCTCTTTAAAGGAAATGAATAAACAACTAATGAATAACTTAATTTTGGCTTTATCATCACAAATATATGGTACATATCAAGGAGATAGTTGAATTTAGTCACTAATTCAACCATGATCATGTGAGAAATAGGTAATTCATGAAAGTATTTATCTATTTCATCATAATACCATTCTATCAATAATTTACTATTAAAATGTATATAAAAATCCTCACAACTAATATCCCTATCTTCAATGTTCTGCAGAGTATTAATTTCATCTCACCACACAAACTCCTTACGTTGCAACTAGTAAGTGGCCAACCTATCCTTCAAATTATTAGGATATTCATACACATAAAAGTTCTTATTCATGTTTAATAAATAGGCTTCAACTGCCCCCTCACATTCACCATTAGATACCAGAGGCCCAAGTTTCCTAAACTCTCCATACAACTCTACCTTTTATTTTATTTGATTTCATATTGATGGTGGGATTTTGGCTAAACTATGTTTAGATTCATCTTTCATTATTTCCTTCTCATATTAAAGTTTGAAAGTCTCACTCTTATTTACATTATTCTGCTCTTTCTTCTTATGAGACTTCTCATTCTCCCTATTATCCAAAGTTTTTTCTTATATTTTTTTTTTAGTTTCTATGTTATACTTCTTATCATTTTTTTATTGTTCTGCATTGTATTTCAATATTTTTTCATTATCCACCTTAATAGTTTCTAGTTCTTCCTTCAAACCTTTCACAATTTTTAGTAATTTCACTTAATGTGAAGATTCTTCACCATCTACTTCCACCTAAATCTCCTCTTCACTGAAAGGTCTAGAGGGTGGTTTTGCCATGACTAATATTTAACTCTCTACTTACTGTGTCAAATCAAAAATTTAACTTGTAAAATTAAGATTGTAATTTGGCCCATAGGTCACAACGTTGTAACATACGACTCTTATACCATATGTAATGTATCTCATATTTAACACTAATTACTTTTATATTAAAATTGTTGCAAAGATCTATTGAACAAATATATTGAATTATTGGGCTCTCAAAAGGTTTATATAAGCCCTTATATTCCTTCCATACATGATTATCGAATCCTTTATTCATTTAAATACTTACTTTAAAAATTGATTTATAAAAATATTGAGGTAATTACCACAATTCATTTTTTAACAACTATATGGTATATATTTAAAGTGTAGTTATGATTAATTTATGGCGAAAGAAACAACATTAAGGCATAATTCAGTGCATCATGTACCATTTTCTTTACTTAAGATAAAAGATGATTGATGTCAAATTAGACTTGAGCACTCAACCTCATTGTTTAGTATTATTCATGAGTTCTACATGCTACAAATGATGCCCATCATCTTACTTGATATATTTTTAAGGCTTTATCCCAGGTACATTCTTTCCCATTAGGTTTAATCATAGGTCCACTCCATGTGTCCTCCATGCATATAAACTTACACAACTTCATGTGATATATTTAAGGTTGACAAATAGGATATGCTTAGGAATTAATTATGACCATGGAAAATGGTTCAGATCATTTCTTGTATTCCCATGCTCTAAGGGTTGCAAACAACTACCTCCACATATATTCCATTAGATTCCATTGATACTGAAGGATATACTTCCACCTTGAGTGTTAACTCTTCAATCCCTTTCCTCATGAAACAGTGAAACTCTTTCTCGAATCAAATAATCTTAAGTCCTCTCAGTCTCCATTATACTCTTTGAAACTTTGGTAAGGCAAACATTATGAATCATAATTTCTCTTCGTAAGATTTCTGCTCAACACAAGTTTGATGTTGATAAATCACTTCCATTTTTTATTATATTAGATAGCTATGAATGAAGGAATCCTCACACTACAACAAAAATGTCATTGGTGAGGTTCATGTTTGTGATGGACCTTTAAGGTCCGTCATCAATGTCGCATATGGTGATGGTCTTTAAAAAACCTTTGTTGTAAGCGTATATAGTGATGGTCCTTGACGGTTTGTCACCAAATCCATTTTCAATGACAGTTTTGGTGAGGGTCGTTAAAGGCCTGTCACTAATTCTCTCTTTGGTGACACTTTTGGAGAGGGTTGTTAAAGACCCATCACTAGTTCTCTCTTTGGTGACACTTCTAGTGACGATCTCTTTTTTACCATCACCAATAATATTTTTGGTTACTCTTGGTGTGTAGGTTTTAACCCTGTACAGAAATTACCTACATACAAATTCTAAAACATAGAAAAATAAACAATGTGAGAGCATAACACATATACATAGAGAATTTCCCACTGGATCCCAAAATCGGGACTACCAGCTTGATTTTTCATTATGTTCCTTTCAATGTTATAATAAATATTTATACATGCCGAAGCATCCAATACCATAGACCAAAAACCATCGCATCCAATACCATGGACCGAAAAACCATCGCGTCTAAAAAACATGTGCAAAAATCATGCACAAAACCATAGGTGGGTCCACCCAACCTAACATAGGGTCCAAAATCAACATTTTCCTGGGCGCTACCCCGAACCCCATAAAGTGGGGTTACATGTACTCCTAAAAACCCTTGTTAACTATGTGGAAAGAATATAACACAACCCAACAGTCTCCCACTTGTTTTCTTTCCACAGGGGGCCACAGGAGAGCTTAGTCATTTTTCCAGCCCCGAAACGCCCATTATTTCTCTACACCAGGAGAACTTCTCAGAGCTTATATATTTTGTCAATGCATCTGCAGTATTCTTCAAAGTTTCCACCTTTACCAGCAACACCTCTTTGTCTTCTATCATATCCCTCACAAAGTGATACTGAACATCAATGTGCTTTGTCTTCGAATGATATGCAGGGTTCCTTGCCAAAAAAATTGCACTTTGGCTGCCACAGTCTATCCTTATAGCTTCCTGAACTAACCCCATACTTGAACACAATCTCTGCAACCAAAATGCTTCCTTGCTTGCATGAGTGGCTGCCATGTATTCTCCTCTGTAGTTGATAGTGCCACTATAGATTTTTTATTAGTCATCCAACTGATTGCACCTCCAAACACGTTAAACGCTTGCCCACTTGTGGATCTTCTTTGATCCAGATCTCCAGCCCAGTCTGCATCAACAAATCCATGAATATCCAACACTTTGTCCAATCCTGGTCTTCCTTAGTAGCAAAAACCATAATCACTAGTGCCACACAAATACCTGAGAAACCTACTTCATTGATGTCTAATGCTCCTTTCCTGGTTTTCAAATAAACCTATTCAATACTCCCACTACATCTGCAATGTCTGGTCTAGTATAGACCATTGTATACATCAGGTTACCAGCTGCACTTGCATATGGAACACGAGACATATCCTCTTCTTGTTGTTGTGTCTTGGGACACTATTCAACAGATAACTTTACACCTATAGGAATAGGAACCTTCATCGATTTACTATCTTGCATTTTAAACCTTTGCAGTATTGTCTCGACATACTTTGCAACACCAAAATACAATTTACAGCACCAAGATCTTTCATGTCAAATTTGGAGGACAATTGGGTCTTCAAATCCTGGATAATTTCTTTGTCATTTCCAACCAACAACATATCATCCACATACAAGACCAAATAAATAACACGGTCACTAATTAATTTAAAATAAACACAATGATCTGCTTTGCTTCTGGTGAAGCCAAGTCCCCGTATAAATGTATCAAATTTCTGATACCACATCCTTGGTGATTGTTTTAACCCATATAGAGACTTCCTTAAATTGCATACCAATTATTTCTTACCCTTCACTGCAAAGCCTTCAGGTTGCTTTATGTAGATCTCCTCTTCCAGATCCCTGTGAAGAAATGTTATCTTCACATCGATCTATTCTACCTCAAAATCAAAAGTGGCAGTGACAGATAAAAGTAATCTAATAGAAGTTACCTTGGAAACAAGAGAAAAAATATCACCAATATCAATTCTCGGCACCTAGGAATAACCTTTTGCTACCAACCGAGCTTTTTTTTTCTCCACCTTTCCTTCTGCATTTGTCTTCTTCTTGAACACCCATTTGCTGCCAATGGGTCTCCTTCCAGCTGGAAACTCCACCAGATCCCAAGCCTCATTTTTGTGCGAAGATGCCATTTCATCAACCATGGCCTCTTTCCAGAGTTTTCCATCCTCTGAATCTACTACTTCATTCACAGTTCTGGGATCATCGTCAGTAATAGATAAAGCAAAATTTGAACAGAAAGCAGATGGACTATACTTTTTAGGCTACCTTCTTTCTCGAACTGACCTTCTCATAGCCAACGTTTGTGGCTCTTCATCTTCTGATTCCTCCTCTACTGTAGAGTCTGATTCTTCCTCCTTTAGCTCAAAATTTATCTTCTCAGGTTCCTTTCGTTGGACTTCATGTTTTATAACATCTTTCACCTCTCTGAACACCACATCTCGGTTGTACACAACCATCCGTTTGACTGGGTTCCAAAGTTTATAACCCTTTAAACCATTCTTATACCCAATAAAGATGCACTTTTGAGATTTACTATCCAACTTGGTTCATTTTTCATTTGGAACATGTACATATGCATCACATCCAAATACCCTCAGATGTGAAGGACAGGGTTTCTTACCAGTCCATACCTCTTGTGGAGTCTTATCCTCCAACACTAATGAAGGTGACTTGTTGACCAGGTAACATGCAGTATCCACCGCCTCTGCCCAGAATTCCTTTCCTAACTCATCACCACTAAGCATGCTTCTTTCCCTTTCCATCAACGCCTTATTCATTCTTTCTGCAACTCAATTTTGTTGAGGTGTATATGGAGTAGTCTTCTACCATGCTATACCACACTTCTTACAAAATTCTTCAAATTTCTTACTGCAAAACTCTCCACCGCTATCTATCCTCAACACCTTTATCTCCTTCTCTTTTTGGTTTTCCACCGAAGCCTTAAATTCTTTAAACCTGTCAAAGAATTCAAATTTCTTCTTAAGGAAATATATCTATGTATTCCTTGAAAAGTCATTTATAAATTATACATAGTACATAGACTTACCCTGTGATGGAACCTTCACAGGTCCAAACACATCACTATTCACAAGTTCTAATATGTGTTTCACCCTCTTACTACCAGAGGGGAAACTCACCCGATTTTGCTTCCCATATACACAATTTTCACAGAAATCAAAATCCAGAGAGCTATTACTCACACCTTCTATCATAACTTTACCATGAAGTATTCGGAGGCCCTTCTCTCCAATATGTCCAAGCCTTCGATGCCACAACATGGTCCTCTCTCCAGAGACCACTAGATTTCCTGCTCCACTTTCAAGAACCACATAACTATTACACCAATCAACAATAGTGCTACCTTGTTGCTTGTACAGAGTTCCAGTCCAAACTCCCTGCATCAATACTAGTGCTCTCCGAACCATCTTGCAGGTATCCTTTTTGAACACTGTTTTTACACCTGCATCATCTAGCTTGCTAACAGAAATCAGATTTCTGGCTAATGCGGGAATATTTAGAACACCTGGAAGCATTCTAACCCTTCCACCTTGCAACTTCAACTTTACTTTTCCATGACCAACGATTCTAGCCTTCTTGTCATCCCCCAAGAAGACATCACCACCATCATATTTCTCATACTTGCAAAACCACTCTCTGTAGGGAGTGAAGTGAAAGGATGCACTTGAGTAAATCAAGCATGCCTCATGATCTACATATGTACTTGAAGAAGCCAAGTACACATCCCCCCTTCATCTGAGGTGGTTTTCGCCTCTGCAGAAGGAGCCTCATCAGATACCTTTTGTTTTTCAAGAGCTTTAGATTTATAGTCCCTTTTGTAGTGCCCTTCGTTTCCACATTTCCATCACACCACCTTAACAGTTTTTCCTGGAGATTTAGATCTCCCACTCGATGACTTATTTTTGTTTCTATTCTAGCTCTACCCTCATACAGACTAGGCATCACAATTTTGGGTCTCATATCTTTCTGTCTCATCTCCTCCGTCGGCAAAGATAAGACTATTTCATAAAGATACAAGGCAGTTACATTGCTACCTATTGCAATAACCAAACTATCCCATGAATCTGGTAGAGAACACAACAAACTAATGCACTTATCTTCATCTAAAATTTTAATATCAACAGATTCTAACTGACTTACCACAATATTAAGTGCATTCAGATGCTTTGTCACTAAGTCTCCATCTTTCATCCTCAGGTTATATAGCGTTTTCCATAGGAACAATTTATTCACCAGAGACTTAGATTGGTACAAAGTCCCTAACTTGTCCCACAAATCCTTTGTTGTAGCTTCCCCTGATACATTCAAGAATACTGAATCTGAGACACATAATCGCATTGTGTTCTTTGACTTCTGATCCAAATTCTTTCATTCCTCATCGATCACTCTCATTGGTTTAGTACCTGTATCTACCACGATCCATTGATCTTTATCCACCAACAGATTCTCCATCTTGTGTTTCCACAACTCAAAACTCTGACTATTAAATTTCTTTATCTCTATCTTTCTACCGCTTGCCATTTTCTTTCACCACCAGAATTGATCTCACATATCTCCCACTAAATAGGGTCTGCCACATGCCCGAGGGAAACCCCTCAGCAATAAAGGCATCCCCTTGAAGACAAAAATAGCTCTGAAATCAAATTTAGGTTTTAACCCTGTATAGAAATTACCTACATACGAATTCTAAAACACAAAAAATAAACAATGCAAGCGTATAACACATAAAACACATATACATAGAGATTTTCCCACTGGATCCCAAAACTGGGACTACTAGCTTGATTTTTCATTATTTTCCTTTCAATGTTATAATACATAGTTATACATGCCAAAGCATCCAATACCATGGACCGAAAAACCATCTTGTCCAAAAAACATGTGCAAAGCTCATGCATAAAACCATAGGTGGGTCTGCCCAGCCTAACATAGGGTCCAAAATCGAAAAAATTTGGGTGCTACCCCAAACCCCATAAAGTGGGGTTACGGGTACCCCTCAAACACCCTGTTAACTACGTGGAAAGAATATAACACAATCCAACATGGTGACGGTCAATAAATGTTCATCATCATTTATCATTCTAATTATTTTTTGATGATGCTTCATGCCTGTGACAAAAGGTACATCAACAATGTCACATATGCTGATGGTCTTTAAAAAATCGTTGTTGTAAGTGTATATAGTGATGGTCCTTTAAGGTTTGTCACCAAATCCATTTTCAATGACACTTTTGGTAAGGGTCGTTAATTTCTCATCGCTAATTCTCTGTTTGGTGACACTTTTGGTGAGGGTCATTAAAGGCCCATCACTATTTCTCTCTTTGGTGACACTTCGAGTGATGATATTTTATTGAACCTCACCAATGCTCTTTTTGCTTACTTTTGGTGACGGTCAAAAAATGTTCATGATCATTGATCATTCCAATGAGTTTTTGATGATGCTATGTACTTGTTAATATATTTTTTGTCAAAATTTAATGATTTAAGACAATTGTTGTGGAGTATTTTTCATCATGTGTCCAAGTTCATAGTGGTAATAATAGCCAGTCAATTTGTTAAGAAGTAATTAATGTGTATCATTTCACTCAAGTCATAAGAATATAGTATTCCTATGATTCAACACATTATTCATCTCTATTAGGTTTATTATCTAACAAATTTCCTTTAAGTAAAGTTCCACTAGTGTGTAGGAACTATATTATTTAATACATAATCAAGCTCTGTCAATTCTATTAATGAGAGAGACCTAACACTCCTCAACACTCATGGCACACCTTAACATGCTTTGGAACAATACACTAGCATTCTGTTGCACCTCACATGTTTTAGGACATCTTCGTACCTAGAACATCTTGCCATGAGTAGGACACCAAAGCACATGTTGGCATGTGATAGCATAGCATAACACTTCCCTATCATCTGTTGACATTCCATGTAGTCCCTACCATGCCCTGGAACTCCTTGGCATAATATTACATTGACAAAAATTAGCACTTTGCACGCATTGGTACTTGGCATGTATTGGAACATATTATTAGTGTGCCTAGTCTGCCCCTTTTGAAAAACATAAAGTCCTAACTTATCAACCCTCTTATGTGTTCATTTCCTTTCATCTTAGCTTGGTTATTCCTTTTGTTTCCTTGAAACTCCTTGACGCATATTCACATACTCTAGCACCTTGTACATCCTAGCACCTCGAATGCCTTGGCACTATTTGGCACATGTTAGCACACCCCGAAACTACCTAGCACACTTTAGCACTTCTTGACATTCCCTGATATTCCCTGGAATTTCTTACCCATTCTTAGCATACCTTGTCACTCCCTCCCTTGCATGACAACTAGCACTCATTGACACTCCCCAACACACTCTCGTATTCATTCACTTCCATGCATTTTCACCTAGTGCTCCCTTGTGTTGTCCTAGAACTCCTTAACACTCCTCAGCATGCATTGGCACTCTCTAGCATACCTTAGCACTCATAAGTGAAGAATGAAACTTGTAACCAATGTTACTAGACTCAAAATAGACAATAAATTGGTGAGGAAAAGAGCTAATAGTTTTAATCATATTGGGGAAAAATCGGAAAAAATCAGGAAAAAATCAGTGAATTCAATAAATAAAAATATACACATATATTGAAATAAAAAAAAAAAACTATTTTTCATTGATATTCAGTAAAACCATGTTCAAACAACTCATGATATCAATAGATGTCCAAAATATCATAAACGAATAAACATCTCATATATGTTATGAGTCCAAACATGATCCAAAGTACTCAGTCATGACTCCTAACTAGTGACTACATAGAACTAGAAGCAAATGCTTCTAAACGTTTACAAACAACTGCATACTAATAAGAAAAAAATCAATAACTAAGAGTCTAAGACTTTTAAGAGTGATAACTAGAAGTGATTCCTCCCACTGCTTCGCTTGCTTGACTCTCAAAGTTCTTCAAGTCATGTAGGTTTAAAAGAGGAGCCTCCTCTAATTAGATCCAAATTGTTGCATTTGTGGTTTGCAAATCTATCTCTTCAAGGTCTATTGGTGAATGATCCAAACCTATCATTATCATGAGACATTGAAATGTGAATTTAAGTTTGACTTTGAACTTTAGAGTTTAAACTTTAAATTCCAAATCAGATTATGAAACCTTCAAATTCAAGGTCTCACCTAGTATTTTATTGTTGCGAAGTTGTAGATTGTAATGGAAAAATACAAGGTCATTTAAGCACTTTTGTGTCAACCGGTTGTGCTTCTTAGAATGTATTTTCTCAAACATTCTCTAGTTTCACTCACAACCTAAAGCACTGCATGCTTGGTTTAAGATTTCAATGGCAAATCTCTTCAAATCTCGTGTATCACTACAAAAGTTTTGCCACCAAATACCTAGCAAGTGGCAAGGCTTCGTGAGTAGACATAATAAATATTGAATAGTAAAAACTTAAAAAGACAACAAAATTTAATAAAACATTTAACATACAAAATAAATTTTAAACAAATTTAATGATCTGATAAAGCCTTCAAGCCTCAAAGGGTACCTGGAAACACCTTAGACCTTTCTCGTATAACATTGGTATAGGAAAATAATTTAGGTGGTGCTCTATAATCCTATAGTTGGGAAAATACATGACTTTGAAATTCTGGATTAGGGAAGCACCTTTCTGTGGATCTCATAGGTCCTTTGTGAACCTCCCCATCCTCATTAAATTTGTTCTTATCATAAGAATACTATGGTTTTAAGAAGTACCTAGTAGCATGTAAGGGGGAAGGCAATTTCCTATCCCAATGTGCATCAATAATGTCCCAAAGAGGCATATACTTTGCCTCCTCATCCCCATATATTCTTTTGACAACCTCCTTTGCAACATCCATCGCCTCATAAAGGTAACCCATAGTGGGTTTGTTACCATCAACCATCCTCAAAGTTCAAGCTTTCAAATTTAAATTAATATGAAACATTTAAAATAAAAAGAAGCTTGAAATGAAATTTAAAACATGAAAAAGTTAAAAGACTTGAAGTACCTGAGAACTCTAACAAGGGACTCCATCATAGCAATAATCTCTTCGGCGTCTTTCTAGAAACTGTCATTAAACACAAGTGCAAAACCTTCGATGCCTTCAAGGGTCTTGGAATGTTTACATGCCATCCAATCATGTCCCAAGGACATCCTCTTCAGATTTATCTTTTGCTCAACCACAAATTGAAAAGATATGAAATTTGTTGCTAATCTAGTCACTACAAGTTGAACAATTTCTTTACCTTCAGTGTATTTTCTCATGGTGTTTAGGAAAATAATGTGGTCGTATAGGTATTTGGTTATATATTTTTCCTTCTCCACAACCTCATGTATCTAATGAAGCTTACCAGTTTCCTCAAGCACTAAATCTATACAATAGGAAACACAATAGGTCCAAAAAATAGTGGGTGCCTAATCACAAAAATTCTACCAAGCAACCTTATAATTATTTTGCATTGTTGGTGACAATTTTTACATGTTCTTCTCCCACTTATTGAATGACGTCCTCCATAATTTTAAAAATAATTTGTGCAGTCTTAACCTTGTTTGAGGCATCCATTGATTTGAGAAACATTGTACCTACTAGACAAGATACAAGGAGATTTATTAAAGTTTTATTCCTCTGATCTCTCCATCCATCACACATGATCGTGCACCTTGCTTCTACCCATGATGAATGAAACTCATATAGCATGAGCATGGCATATTCAACACTTTCTAATAGCAAATTTGTCCTAATTCTCTCTAATGAAGGAGCTTTGAACCTTGGACCTGCAACAACAACTGCATGAATCATAGCTTGCCAATAAGGACTTATGGCACAATGGAAGGGTATGTTAGAATAGTACCAAAAGTTAGCAATGGTATTCCTTGCATGACTATGGATATTTCTTTTCCAACCAGTGGTATCCAAGGTAGGTTGGGAACCGAGTTTTTTGTAGCACGAAAAAAATGTGTTTATGTTTCCACCTCCAATATTGAATGCAGGAGGATTCATTTTTCCTTGAGTTTGACTTGGACTTGGAGGCATGTGTGGGAAACTTGGAAACTGCATTGACAATTCAACAGAGGGAGATGGCAATGGGGTAGTGGAAGAAAAATTGTCAACTCCAAGAGTTCCTATTTCTTTTTTGCATTATGTTGACTCAACATATCAATGGCCAAGGTTGCTTGGTGTTCGTCATTTTCATCAACATTTTTGTAGAGACCTATATCATGGCTGGGTATTTGTGCAAGGTGGTACTTGAATCTATATATGCCTCGACTACATTTCGCTTTGCAAAATTTACAAAGGAGCTTAGGGTCTCCAAGAATCTTGTCACAATAAACCCAAGAAAATTTTTTTGGTGCATACTCAAGTGATTGAAGAAAAGGAATCTTTAGATTTGGAGTTGTTCCTTCTATTTAATTTGGCTCTTGTAAAATACAATAAGAAATCAAAATTAAAAATGCCATATATAAATTCGCAAAAGCGAGGGTTGGTTTTAAAAGATATGAGGTTTTGTTAAAGCTCAAAGAGGAGTCTATCCAGCAATACAAGCACATTTTGACCTAATATATCGGTATAATATTGAAACACAATTAGTTATATATGAGGAAATTCTACCTAAAGGAAATATTGTCAACATATATTGCATTGTAATATTGAATTTGCATGTTTGTTTAGCCTAAGACAACTGAACCAATACATCAATGATAGATTCTGAAAGAACAAAAATACCCAAAGTTGTGAATTCATGGTTAAAGCCTTTGAAGTCCACAAGACATCGACCAAGGAAGGAATTCTTGATGACTTGGTTGATGGTTGGTATGAAACAATTTCTTAGTGCATTTTTAAAATATATTTAAGCCCCATTTATAAGGTTGAAAAGTCATAACCAAATGAATACGCTGAACATTTGATTACTGAATAGTGAAACTTGAAATTTTCCATTGAAAATGACATTGAAACTTCAATATAGTAATATACCTATTATTTAAGCCAAGTGCCAATGTACCTTGATTGTTAAATAGTGAAGCAACTAAGCTTAGAGGTAACACATGCTGAAGGTGACACACGACTGCCCGAGGGTCAATATAGAGTATGGATAGAGCACACGTTGGCAACTGCCCAATATGGAGTCTGCACTTAGGCTACCTTGGTGGTTCCCCAATATTGAGTCTCAACTGTGTAATAGTGAGCAATGATTGATTACTGAAGAACTTGATGTATGAGTTTTCGGCCTAAGAAATGAGAAACAAATTTTGGAACAATCGACGTTTAGTTTTTAGCATTGTGGCATACCTAAACTTGAAAAACTTGCATTGACCATGAGTTAAACTTTGTCAACATGAGTTTGATGCGCAACTATTTAGATTGGATCATTTGGAGAGAAAGCACATTTTGACTCATTGCGATTGATCGACGAGTCTTGTTTCACTGCTGTTAACTGAAATCTGAACTGAAAATAGGAGATATTATAATGAAAACTCATTATGAATTTTCTAAACTAAAATTGGCCCATCAGCATTGTTTCTATTTACGGCTGGGCATGCCAATGGAACAGATTCATTTTAAATAAGGTTCATGGAGAAAATATTTTATGGAAGATGTTTCTTTTATGTCAAGGAAGACATAGTAATATTTTTTATTAAATTTGAATAACAATAGTATCTACTCTATATCTCCTGTATCTCATTAGTTTTATCTCCTGTAACTCATACAAAAATTAGGGTAATTGTGGACATGTAGCATCAAGTTCCACTCCTTTTAATCCAAAGTTCTAGATGCAAACCTTTGTGTCACTTGCGCCGCAAAGCCTTCGTTGTAGAGTGTGGAGTTAACACCTACCTTGGCATGACAAAACCTACAAATACCTTTTGACTTGGTTTTTTCACCATTTGTCCATTCTTTCTTTGGAGTCTACGACAACAAGCTCCACTTACCTTTTTTTCATACCTCTATGTGAGTGTAACTTTGCACATTTTTTTTGCTGCAACCAATATCAAAAGTATTTGTGAGCTTCTTTCAAGGCATGAATACATGCTTCAATCATGGAAATTAGCAAAGTTTCTAAAGCAAAAACTGAACATGGAGTTATCCTTTTCCATTTCAAATATGTTAGGATTCTATTGAGAGTTTTTTAGAGATAATTATTAATTGGCCCTCTACATTTTCCTTTTCCTTTATATAAACTACATCTCCTATTACATTTCTAATCAAGAGATTTACATCATATACTGCATCTCATAAATGCTTTCTTGTCCAGTAGAAGAATAAATGTTTAACATGTCATCTTGGCTTTAATTCCTTTTGAATTAATAATTGTTTTGAAAAATGACTACTCTTGCTTGAATCTAGAACTATGATTAAGCTTTGAAAATGGATTTTCTTCCAAATTGATCTTGGAAAGGTCCTTATTAAAGGCTTCTCCATATCTCCTCCACTAGAACGAATGGCTTGTATGTTGAAAATTATAGCAAAGCTACCTTATGAAAACCATGATCATCCCATTGTCACCAAGATCTCCTCCTTTCCCCAAATTAGTCCCAAAACAACATTGAGTACTTAATTATGATCCAAGTTGAGAAATTTTGATTGACACTACAACTCGAGAGCTATTAAATTTAAAGTGTGCTAATCATTGAATAAGTATATTGTTTTTGAATTTGTCATTTGTGCTTATAGTATGTGGTATTGACCTTGTTTCACTTGAAAGGGTTTTTACTCTTGGACTATTGCAATGCTAGTAATATTTAGGCCTTTTGTAGTATTTGTACCCCATGATAATTTTTGCAAGATGTATGTCCTATGTGGAAAGAAATAAGCATTTAGTTATTACCTCCTAAAGTAAAGCACTCTTTCTTTTATTAGGTGCCATGTAACATCTTCTACAAATTGGGGATGAATGGGACATAATATCCTATCCATCCCCGTAGACTATTGTAATATCCCTAAAATAAACACATGTAATTAATTAGATTAATCATGTGATTTATAGTCAACACACAATTTATCATCTATTTAACATCAAATTTCAGAAGTATGAGTAAAGACAACTTACCTGTGGAAATGATGTTCTCACTTGTGGTTGCTAGTTGAATTTTGCTAATTGCAACAAAGCCTTGGGGATGACTCTCCACCCAACCGTAGGCTTCTCAATTGCACAAAATCTTGCTACAACTAGCCACCCCAATCCTTCAATTGACGTACTACTACCAGGGACTCCTTTGTCTCACAACACTATTCTCCCAAGAGAATGGATGATGGAATCATAGAATGATGGAATGTCTGTCATCTTCCTCACCATCTATTGAATAGAGCAAACATTTGAAGGGGAACCACATGCACACACTCCATGCTTTATTGATTTTTACTGCTTTCTTTTTTTAGTTCTATTTATATTTATTTAGAGCTTTAGTATTGTTATTTATTATTTTATTATTATTTTATTATTTATTTACTATTACTATTTTTTATTTATTGTTATTATTTATTTCTTATTTTATATTGTATTATATTATTTATTATTATATTATTCATTATTATTTATTATTTATTATTAAGGGAGATTACATACTTCCCCACTTTAAGGAACTTCATCCCAAAGTTAAGTTGAATTATTTAACATTTTATTTTATTATTTCTTACTTCATGTTCGCTAACACCCTTTGCTGAACTAGTATAACCAGTAGGCATTGAAAGTTTCACAACACCTAGGCAATCCCAAGGAATCTCTGTCCTTTTTCCCACTTTCGAAACCAAGCATAAGCCTCCCTGGTTTGTATCTCAGTCTAAGGCTGGCCTCAAGGCTCGCGCCCAACTCAAACCTCATCTACCCCAAGGCAGGCATCCAATAGGGTACTCAATGACCCCGGGCATCTCGTAAGGTTGGCCCACTCCCTCCACAACTCACTAAGGTGTACAACCCCAGCCATCGAATTCCTTACATCCCCACTAGACTTTGGCATCCCAATCCAATACTAGGCACCTAACCTACAATATCCGGCACTTGGCCTCCTCAAGATGGTCCCATAGCCCCTCAAGACGTATCCATTAAGACCTATATAAGACAAAGGAACCACTGGCATATGTAGTGTTGATTGAGTTTTTCCCCGGCCCATAAGGTGTTACTTATTCTGCCTCATGTATATGGGCTCACATGAGATCATCAAATAAACCAGCCCTCTCGGTCCATTTGTGGAAACTTGTCAATCATCACACCTCAACATGCAACCAATGCATTAGCTATACCATCATAGTACCATAGAAAATAATCCACATGCCAGGTCTTGCATGTAATCATGTAACATTCATCATTGTTAATCACAACATTATGAATAATAATGAACTGCATGCTCATGCATGTCATAAATTTGTATGCAACTATCACATGCTTCACCTAATGAAATACCATCATAACTTATGACATCAACATATTTGCATCAACGACATATCATGACTTCACATAATAAATGAACCACATATTAATAAACCTCATATTATAGCATCTTAATTCCTATGCCACATTATGCATATCATATCCATCATGAGTATTCAACATTAAATACCTATCATCACGTAGTAAATCAATATGTCAATATACCTCGACATAACATCATAATGCCTATGCATATCATCATCATCATAAGGATACATCATCACTATAAGAACCACATGTGCATCATTATCCCCCTACCATCATACCATGAAACCTCATCCAATAGCATACTCAATGTCAGGATAGTTAATTGGACCATAACTGAAATCATAGTGTACTATTTAGATGTATCCGTAAAATTTAAACAATAAAAAATGATTAATAAACTCCATAAAAGTATATATCTTAGCTAAGTTATGCACTCCTGTTTAGTTCACCACTCATTTTTAATTAGATAAGAAAAATCATGAAACATAACATCTACATCTCCCTAGATAGTTGGCCCTAGGCTATATTGGTCCCACTAGAACTTGACTTGTGTAAACTCACAATTCATTAGAAAAAATCAATTTCATTTACTCATATGAATAACAAATATCATTCACCATCTGTTTTGGATGTAGAAAGTCTCTTCACTACTCATTAAAAACAATAATCTTATCTAAAACAAAGTTAATAACACAAAATCCATGTGTAATTTAAAATATAAACTTAATCCAATCCTCAATAAGTTAATATTAAAACCTATGTATTCCCAATAGTATTTGTTTGTTTGTCAATTAAATAAATATTATTTCCACCTATATATCTCATATGATTAATTTGATAAATATAATTATAATTACAATTTAGAATGATAATTCTATTTCATAAATACCTTAACCAAATAATTTTAAAAATAAATATTCCAAAAATAACTTATCAAATATCTCCTTGTCTATTTTAATTAACCCAACTTATAATTTCATATAAAATATTAAAATTAAAATTTTATATTCCACCTTTTTATCACCATTGTATTAATCACCCAAATTCTTTTCTTCTTTTCTCTTTTTCTTATTTTCTTCCATTTCTTATTTAAACTAACACCTTATATATATATAATATTATAATATATATAATATATATATAATATATATAAATATATATTATATATAAATATATATATATATATATATATACATAACTAGCACTTCCTGTATTAAACATTAAGATAGTCTAACTTAGTAATAAAACTTTAAATTTATCATTTAGAGTTACCCATGAAACTCTATTCAAAGAACCGATTTCAATTGAAGAAAATAAATGCAACCAGAGAATGAAATAGTTACCTCAATAGATAACAATTAGACTGGGCTGTTGAGTTAGGCTACCAGAAAACATTATGTGTGAAACAACCTGTAAAGTTTTAGGTGAACAGGTTTGGGTGACTGATCTTGCCTATTATCAAATTATTTCTATTAAGCTTGTTTTAAAATTATAGCTGAGGAATGGCGGTAAAGATTACCCTACAGGGATAAACATAAAGATTGTAAAATATATGACATCAGATCTACAATAAGGCTGGCAATATAGGGTAACGAATAATTTCTTGATTTAGGAATCTGTTAACTAAAATAAAAAGTGGCAAGCAATTTAAAAGAAAAAAATAGAACTATTTACCAGCAAAATGCTTAAATAATCTATTGCAGAAATTAAATAGAAATTAGGTCAATGTTATGGATTATTTGTACGAGAGAGGATAGAAGAGGTTCAGACCTGGCAACTGAAGGGTAATAAAAGCCAGGTCTAGTCCTCTTCAAGACTCGATTCTAGATACAAACAAACAAATGTGGAACGAGAACACCGTTTGGTACAGCTAATAAATTCTTAGAAAGCAATTGAGAAATGTTACAGACGCACAGGTAAACTTGCCCGCTAAATTCCATGAATATCAATGGCGCTTTATGTAAATTCACAACAGTGGTTGATAACTAAGGAAAATTTTACATTCAAACAGTCAAACATATGTGTATTGAACCCTCAACATTTCAAGAATGCATTCTCATGTTCAGATGCATGAGAAAACTTTAATACATGCTATAATTAAAACCCGTAAGAACGAATTGGATTTAAACCAAAAAAACAAATTACCATATAGAGAAGGGGAAACATAGATTAATTTGTATTGTTTAACATACATTGCAACAGGATTGCTCATTCTAGTAATGAGAGTAATATGGCAGCCGAATCACCTATTCGGTTCAGTTCACAAAATTACTGTCTTGTAACCCTAATCTAGAAGCAAAACAACATTATCAATTGAAATTTCGGCAAGACTGGCCATAGATTAACTCTATTTAATCATCTCTGGAAGTAATATTCCCTTTTTAGTGGATAGAATCATTAGGATTTTGACATGTTAATAAGAAATATTTTTGGGTTTTCGTGTGAGGCTTTTCTTGGAAAATAAAACCAAGTGAAAATAAAACAATTACAACAAATCCTGTGTGCATTACAGTAGTTCACCACTGAGCAGTCTTGATACAATTACAGAGAGCCTCCAAAAACACAAAGACATGAGAAACCCATTTCACCTTTGGAACGTTGAAAAATACAAGCATACAAGATAAAGAGATATTGCTACAACAAATTGATAGAACATGATGTGTAAAAGTTTAAAGAAAACAAAAGTAGGCAATGATATATGGAGAGATCATGCTCTGTGAAATGAACATTGAATCTCGTGGAAAAATTTAAAATCCTTGTTTGCAATCATACCCTATAGAAATTGTAGCTTCCCAACAATTTCATAAATTTTCCAAACATTTACGTTTGTGGCAAAACATAACATTGAAAATAACGATTAAAAATATCTAAAAAAGACATCTCTAGTGAGGAAAAGTCCAGTTATAAAGTGCACTACTAAGTCATTGAAGCTCATTGCAAAAGATTAATAAGTTGTACTAAGTCAAATTAAAGTTTGAAATACGAGGACTTATTTATTAGCTGACTACTATTGGAGGGTTAAATAGTCAAAGAAAATTTATTAGAGGAAGTGGAATTAGGATACTCGATAACGAATTTGAGAAAATCAGAACAACTCAATTGCCATATTTAAAAACATCTCCCCCAAACTGAAAATAGTTATCTATTTATTAGCAACAAATCCAAGTTGAAAAGTATAGGGAGCCTTGACAGAGTGATTGAAGGAAATATAGAAAGGGATTCCAATCATATAAGGATGGTTTCCTTCAAATGTTTTAAAAAGTTTTCTTCTACAATGTTAAAATATAAGGAACCCTTTAAGGGAAAGATCTAATTGTTGTTATTTTTTGGAAAGATTAAAAATTACATTGACATTCAATTGGAAAACAAATTACAAATTCTAGTCCCAACCATCACCAAAGACTTACATTGTATGATATTAGTAATTTCTAATTAGTATTTGATTTCAAGTCCTTTCATTGTTTTGCCTCACCGACTATATTACCTCAAGTGCACACCAATGCTATGGGTGCCTGAGTGAATGCTTCATTGATATTATTTACTATAGTTTTCATGTCTTCCCTTCAAGGGCTTTGACTCGCCATCTACTTGTGTTGATGATAAATGAACTCTTTGATTACTCTTTAGCAGGCCGCAACCATAATTAAGGCTTCAAATTCGAATTTTCCTTGAGGGTTTTCTTTTCACAAAGTTTGCAATTTTTTTTTTCTTAAGCATTTTCTCAAAAAAATTCTTAACGAATTTAATTTGGTGTTTCACATTGTGCAGATCTAAGATTATTTCCCTTGTTGCAACAGCAGGAATTTTAATGTCCTCAATTAATAATATATAATAATATAATAATAATAAATTATTAAAAAACAAGAAAATAAAATAATAAACAATAAATAAAAATAGTAATAGTAAAAAAATGATATATAATAATAAATAACAATACTAAAAGCTTAAATAAATATAAATAGAATAAAACAAGAAAGCAGTAAAAATCAGTAAAGCTATCAAAAAGTAAAAACAAAAGAAATAAAAACAAGAAAGCAATAAAGTTGCATGTTGACACATGGAGTGTGTGCATGTGGTTCCCCTTCCAATGTTTGCTCTATTTAATAGATGGTGAGGAAGATGAGAGGCATTCCATCATCCACTCTCTTGGGAGAATAGTGTTGTGAGACAAAGGAGTCCCTAGTAGTATGTTGATTGAGGGCTCGAGGGTGGCCAATTGTAGCAAGATTTTGTGCAATTGAGCCTATGGTTGGGTGGAGAGTCATCCCCAAGGCTTTGTTGCAGTTAGTAGAATTCAGGTAGCAATCACAAGTGAGAAAATCATCGCCACAGGTAAGTTGTCTTTGCTCATACTTCTAAAATTTGATGTTAATTAGTTGATAAATTACGTGTTGACTATAAATCGCATGATTAATCTAATTAATTACATGTTTTTATTTCGATGTTTTTACAACTATAGTCCTCCATAAAGGGGAAAAAAACCCAAAATACCCATTGTTGGGTAGTTTTTTGGGAAACTGGGCTTAAAAAATCCAAAATTGGGGTTTGGAGCAAGGTTTACTCAATCACTTAAGAATTTGAAACCCCTCTAGAAAATCTATAAATAAAGAAGGATTAAATTCATTTTGGATCACGAATTGTGGATTAATTCATTTTCTCTTGAGCATTAGGTCTGATATTTGACCCCTTCTATCTCTTCTCAATTTTGGTGGTGAAATATTCCACCCTAGTTGACATTCCCTTATTATCTCGTTATTTGAACACAAGGGTCTCTCGCTAGTCAGCGAATTCTGTTGGATATTGGCCTCCTGTCTTTTTATGGGCACAAGATTTCTATTAAAGGTGAATGAATTTGGAGGATAATGCATGATATCTTAGCTTTGTTTGGCATACACCTCTCTTGAAGGAAGCAACACAGTTTCTAAGTCCTTAATATCTTGTTCTAGGAAGAGCACTTACCTTAGGCAGTGGATTCATTTCTAGCACCTAGAGTAGTGAAACTCTTTGCTTTATTTAGTTTTTGCATGCAAAATTAAAAGGAGCACTTCCCTAGTTATTAATTCTCTGCCTTAGCTAAGGAAGCATGTTTGCATATCTCATATCATATTCATTAGCGGAATACTTTAATTGTCTTTTATATCCATGCAAGGAAGGTGCATTAGGATTAGGAGTTAAGAAAGTTGAGACATTGTTGTACATGTTTCCATATTCATTGTACCTTCTACACTAAAGGAAAAGTGAATAGTGTTGTTTGAAATTTTTAGTTATTTCTTGTTTCAAAGAGTAATAAATAGTGATGTGATTTGAGTTTCAAATCTATGTACTTTTTGTTACTTTCTTCTGTGGCATGTGCTTCCCTCTTTAGAACAAAGGGTTTTTCTATAGTATATAGCCTCCAAAGCTTCTTCAATGCAAACTAAATATCAAATCATGTCCTTGTACTCCAAATCATCGAAGGCATCACCCTAGAGAAGTTCCAAAGTAGACCAATGAGCTTTCACAGGCCAAATCCAACCCCATGTCACTATATAAGTGTTGACATCACTGCTACAAAAATTATTCTAAAGTGTTGCATCCTACACCAATTCCTAAGATGGATGCCCAAAGGGGTTCTAGAATGAGGGTCAACCTGCATTACCACATTTAAGACTTTTCAAAGAGATCGACCCGTTTAAACCATACCGATTTTTACACTTTCACAATTTAGCCATGTTCTTATCAATTTATATTTTGAATTGAAAAGTTAGTGCTATTTTACATGTTTATTAAATTTAGGAACAATTATAGGTCAGCTCCAACAAAATGTCAACAAATTTATGGGTTAGGTTGGAATTTGTCCAAATACTATCACACATGTATATATAATCACACATATTCCTTTTTAGGTCTTGATTCGTTGAACAAAAAGGTTCGCTTCATGTGTACTTTTCTCCCATACCTCCACATCAACACTCATAGATAACAATATTCTTAATTCTTCATCTGTGTGCATAGCAAGGTCCCTATTGGTTGCTATTTTTGATGGAGAAATCTCTGATAGTACACCTTTTACCACAAAGATTTTGTTGTTGGATAGAAATCTCCAGAGGAGTCTTACACCAAACATATGAATGGCTATTGTATATCACAATAATAAGCATTAACATATGAAGATGTGTAGACCCTAAACTATTGGAATTCAATCCATTACTCTTTCTTTCATGGCAAATTTTGTTCTGCATAGTAGATGTATTGTGGCACTTGAGTGTGTTCGCGCACAAAATTCTAAGCCAAACCCGGATTCTCATGTGTCATGGAAATTCAACATATGCCTTGTTCACCTAAGAACTACTTGTAACTCATCTTACGGTCCTCGTGTACAATATCACTCATCCCACTTAACAAGTTACCAAAACAAGGCTCATCACATCCAACCTTGGTCTAAAACAATTAAGCAACACAATTTACATCTTGACATGCCATAGCACCTAACATGTGTTAGAAGGCCTTGGCACTATGTGGCATGCGTTAACATCCCCTATACTCCTTGGCATGCTTTGACACTCCCTAGCACACCGTGGCACTTCTTGACATGCCTTGGTAGTTTAGCATACCTTGGCATGCCTAGCATATAACCTTGTCACTCCCTCCTTAACACACCTAGAACTCATTGAGACTCCCTCTCACACACTCTTATTCATTAATTTTCATGCATTTTGAACTAGTGCTTCCTTATGTTTCCTTGACACCCACTAACACTCCCTATCTCACCGTAGCACCTGACACATCTTGGCCGACCACCTTAACACTCTATTATTCCTTGGCACTACATAGTATACCTTGTCACTCTCTCCTTAGCACACCTATACATCACTGACACTCTTGGTCACAAACTCTTATTCATTCATTTCCATGAATTTTTACCTAGTTCTCCCTTGTGTTTCCCTAACATTCTTTATAACTCCTTGACACGTGTTGTTACACCCTACCACCTATGACATCTTGGCATGTCACCCTAGCCTCTAACATACCTTAACACTGCCTGGCATACCTTGTCAATTTTTCCTTAGCACACCTAGAACTCACTAAAACTTCTAATAAAAAACTCTTACTATTTCATTCCATTCAATTTGACAATGTTCTCCCTTGTGTTTCTGTGGCACTCCCAGCTAACACTTACTAACACATGTTTGCACATCTTGGCCGCATGTTGCCCTAGAACTCTAGCATTCCTTAGCATTTCCAAGCATGCCTTGTAACTCCTCCTTAACACACTTGGAACTCACTAACACTCCATGCCACGCACTCTTATTCCTTCATGTCCATGCACTATGACCTAGTGCTCCATTGTGTTTCCCTAACACTCCTTGGCACACATTTGCACACCATGACACTTGTCACATCTTAGTAGGATTTCCTAGCACTCTATCATTTATTGGCACTACCTATCATACGTTGTCACTCCCTCCTTAGCACGCCTATAACTTGTAAACACTCCCTATCACACACACAAATTAATTCATTTACATGTAATCCTTGGCAATCCCTAGCATGTCTTGGCATCACAACCTAGAACCTAGCACACATTGGCATGCCTTAACAATTGGCATGTCTTGAAATGCCTAAATTCCTTGGAATTTTATAAAATGTATTAGAACTTCTTGAAATTCCTTGCACACCGTCGCACTCCCTAGTTTTCATGCCCTCATAGATAACCTTACTTGTTTTGTGATTTGGGAACCCAACCAAGTCAGTGAAAAATAGTGTTTTTCCTAGACCAAAGTCCCCCTTTGTCTCAAACTAGTTTTTCTATCCTCTTATCACAATCGTAGGCTTTTCTCCTACAAGTCCTAATATGAAATTTCCCTAACACACTTCGTCCATGGGACACCTAGAATTCATTGACACTCCGTGGCATAATCTCTTATTCATTCATTTCCATGCACTTTGACCTAGTTCTCCCTTACAATTCCCTGACACTCCCAAACACTCCTTGACATGCATTGACAGTATCTGGCATATGTCATCATGTCTTTTCATTCCCTGGCATGCCATGGCACTCCTTAATTATCATTCCCTCATAACTACCCTTATTTTATTTTAGACTACTGAGCCCAACCAAGTCCTGCCTCGACTACAACAACTTTACCAAGTTACATTTACTACAACTAGGCTATGCCTTATTCCCCTAATGGACTATAAATCATCTTAGGCTTATCATTTCCAATATTAACTCATCCCACTTAACAAGTTACCAATTCAAGGCTCAAACCCAATAGTTCCCATGAAACAACTAAGCAACATAGTTTACATCTTCACATGCCATAACATCTGGCACGTATAACAATCCATTGGCACTACATGGCACGCATTATCATCTTCCACACTCCTTGGCATGATTTTCCACTCCCTAACAGACCCTACACCTCCCTAACATGCCCTGACAATTTAGCATGCCTTGGCGCTGCCTAGCATATACCCTTGTCACTCCCTCCTTAACACAATTGGAACATGCTAACACTCCCCATAACACACTCTTATATATTCATTTCCATGCAATTTGAACTAGTTATCCCTTGTGTTCTCATGGCAATCCCTAATACACGTTCGCACACCCTAGGACTTAGCACATCTTGGCATGTCTCTCTGGCATTCTAGCATTCCTTGGAACTACCTAGCATACCTTGTCACTCCCTCCTTAGCATACCTAGAATTCGTGGACAATCCCTGTTATGCACTCTTATTCATTCATTTCCATGCATTTGGAATTAATGCTCCCTTGTTTTTCCCTAACACTCCATAACTCTCCCTGGTATGCATTGGCACACCTTAGCACCTAGCACATCTTGTCATGTTTCCCTCACCTCTAGAATGCCTTATCATTCCTTAGCATACATTGTCACTCCCTCCTTAGCACACCCAGAAATCACTGCGACTTCCTGTCAAAAACTCTTAATTGTTTGTTTACATGCATTATTTTCACCTAGTGCTCCCTTGTGTTTCCCTAATGCTCCCTAACACTCCTAGCACTATTTGGCACACGTTTGCACCTAGCACATATTGGTTGCATGTCACTCTAGCATGCTAGAATGACTTAGCACTGCTTAGCATACCATGTCACTCCCCTCTTACCACACCTGGAACTCATTGGCACTCCCTGTCACACACTCTTATTCATTCATTTCCATGCATTTTGAGTTAGTGCTCCCTTGTGTTTCCCTACCACTCACTAACACTCACCACACATTAACACACCGAATTGCAATGAGTTTCACAAACAGTCAATCCAAAAACCTTTCTAGAGTCTAGCTAGTTACCTTTTCTTCACTAAGATATTAGGGTTAAGTTTATTGTATAGTGTTTAGTGTGAAAATATTACTAGGTGTTTTTTATCACAGAGTAATTATGATCTTCCCCATGTACACAAGGATAACTGAGAATTGTTTCCCATAATCATCCAAGTGGAACTTCAACATGTACATAAGGGTAACCACAAAATATTTATCATATTTACATAATGCAAGGTGATAGGAAAATATTTACATTATATACATGTATGTACTAAGATAAGGACCATTAGCATCATATCTACATATTTACCACAAGACGAGGGTCATTACAACCCCTTAAAAATAGCCATAAGGAATTCCTCTTTTGTAGCTCTTTGACCACAAGGGTTTAATTGAAAAACACATAGTTCCTTTAAATATTTGTAGGTTGAGGCAGCCACTTCAAGCCCTTGAACTTAAAATTAATCAAATATTTGCAATTTGTTACAATAATAAGTCCATTATGCACACTCCTCATCTTAGAGTGGGGTAGAAAAGGAGAATACTTGATTGTTGCCGACCTTGTAAATGAAAATTTTTGCCTACTCATTGGTTGGACACTCCACCACTAGTTGACACCACTAACGCACACCAAAAGTCCAAGATGCCCATAATATGTGCCCTACACCCAAGGGCTTAGACCACACCTCCATAAAATGTACCTTCAACTTTAGATGTACCAAAATAGTAGTATCCTAACCCTAGCCTATTTGTTAGATTTTTGTAACTTTCTCCTTAACTAACATTTTTTTTAACTATTTAATACACTTACCATACACTCTCTCTTGTTTGCAACCACGTAGCATACAAGAACACTTATGTTTTTAGTACAACCAAGTTAAGAGGGAATTTATTTTCTTACACTTAAATGTTTTCAATACAACCAAGTAAAGAGCATGTGTTTCCTTTTCAAATTCCAAAAGTATAACATGTCTATCTCTATAAAATAACAACAAAATCATTGCATAAAAAAGATAATCTTAAAATTAAATTAAAATTAGATTATTATTATTATGATAAATACACCAAATATGGAAAAATTGTTTTCAAACACAACCATAAAAAGAGTGTTAGTTTATCAAATACTACTACAAACATATTAAGCCAACCTAGAACCATCTTAACCCAGATCTATCAAGCACCGAGAGGGTCCAATCTATCGATGTTCAAACCTGTTTTTTGGTTCTTGATAGATCCAGGTTAAGATGGATCTAGGCTGGTCATATAATACTATGTAATATCTATATTTCTATCTATGTGTCTCTTTCTTACTCCATCTCTCTATCTCACCTCCCAAACATACACACTCTCTCTCCATATCTATCTCTCTCTCCCACCCTCTTCCTCTCCGCCCCTCTCTCCTCCCTCTATCTCTCCTCTCTCCATCAATCACTTGTCACTCTCTCTCTCTCTCTACCTTTCTCCCTCTATGTCTTTCTTCCTCCTTCCCTCTCTCTTCCCCTCTAACTTCATCTCTCTCTCCTCCCTCTTAGTCCTCTCTCCCTTTCTCTCTCACCTCCCTCTATCCCCCCCCACCTTCCCCATCACTCTATCTCTCTATCCCCCCTCCATCTTTATGCCTCCCTTCTCTCTCTTTCCCTTCTCTCCCTATCTTTATCCCCACCTATTCTCTCTCTCCCTTCCTCTCTTCTCTCCCCCTCTCTATCCATATATTCCTTGTCACTCCCCCCCTCTCTCTACCTCTATCTCCCTATGCCTTATTTCTTTCCTCCCTCTCTCTCCACCTCTATCTTCGTATGCCTTAGTTCTTTCCTCTCTCTCTCTCTCCCCCTCCCACTCCATATCTCTCCCCCCCACTCTCTTCTTCTCTCTCTCCCCTCTCTCTCTTCCTACCTCCTTCTCTCTATCTCCCCCATCACTCTCTCACTCTCTCTTTCTCTCTCTAATGCAGGCTCACCCTGCAAACCCCAGAATCTTTCTCTTTGTGCATATAAGCATGCATCTCAGAATTTGCCCAAATCAAAATCTCAATAGCTAGCAATTTCACAACTGTACCATTTGCATGTGCAAGCTATCTTCAGCATATATTCAAAATCATTCACTATTGATTCCATTTAATGCCATCATATATGGAATTATATCAATTTCACTACCCACTCCTCTTCAGGCAAATTCATAAAATTTTCATCAAACCTTATCCATATACAACCAGATTTAATTCATTTAATTACCAACATCCAAGTGTGTTTATACACATCATCCGACTACAATCTCCATTCTCAATCCAATTTAGAGACTTCATTTCAATTCCAATGTCAAATCTTGTACATGCTCATCAACCTAATAACATGATAAAATTTAATGAAGTAATGGACCATGTTTTAATATTAATTTGACATTATTTTAAGCAATGAAATGCTTATACTAACCTTATTCAATGTGCCCTTTTCAAGCATACAGTCATTCAGATTTTGAAAGTCTGTCTTCAATCTCTATTTAATACAACAGAAGACATTCTTACCACTTGCCAATCTGTAGTCGAATTCATCCATTGCTTTTCTGATTCTTGGATACCTTTCACCTTGATATGCCCTTACTACCATACTACTTTGCGTTTTTGCAACAAATTGCCAGTGCTTTTATTACACTTAACCTTTACTACACCCTCTTATTCAACGTTCTATTCATCAGAAAATCCTCCATCATAGCTTTTTCGCTACCATTCATCGACTTGTTCCATCACATTGCGTTCAGCTTCGTTCACACGCTTCTGCAAATAGGTTTCTGCTATGGTAACCAACTGAATTTCACTTCAAAGCTAAAAGCTAACAAATAAATCAATATCAATCAATAGTTACTTAACAATTGAAACTTCTTTTTTAGATTTCAACGTTGTACATGGGGTTCAATTACAACATTCCTCATACCATTATTAATACAATTCACAGTTACCAGATCCAATTCTGGTTCCACGTCTTACTAGATCGATTATAAGACTTCTACAACAAATGAATTAAAACCGGATTTTGTTTCGAGCTGCATACATTGCTACTAGATTGGAGTCAACCCTGTGTCTATTTCAAAAACCCATCGATTTACCCAACACCGAGGCTGGGCTTAATGGGAGCAACAGTGAAGGTGGCAACAACCGGGATGGAAAATTATCCAATCACGGAAATGCCATGTCAGGTGCAACCTATAGGAATCAGAACGGACCAATTACCAGACACAAACAACGTTTTCACCATAAATGTAACTCAATGTAACGAATTACAATCCTTCAAGCAGAGAATGCAGACTTATTACAATCAACTTTAATTTCATGAATTCACCAGCGTATTCAATAACAACAGTCGTCTTTTTAATACATTCAACATTCATTACTTTCTAAATTGAATCACCTGAGAACTTTCATACAATCCGTCAATGTTAAAACCAAAACTCACTTGGTTCCTTACGAAGATCTATGCTTCACATTCACTGGGTGTTTCCCCATTTCCCATTGATGTCAATACTATAGATCGATAATCAAATTACTGGACAGACATACATTTGACAGTACCATTTATCAATTGCCATATTGATATTAATAGCTTATGTGTAGAGCTACCTTTAAACCTAAACATATTCACATAAATCGAATTCAGTTCTACCCAAGACTTATGTCTTGCGGCTTCAGGTGCTCAGTAAATAGAATTTACTGCAATCAATTATATTTAAGAGGACTGGTTCAACCTTAAAATTACAATCACCATTCTTGCAGATATTATATTCAATTCCATCCATAAATACTTAGCTAAGGCACATGATTTAACTCTTAATCACAAATTTAACACTCTCAAATCATACCCAACATTCGAAAGCTCACTTAGGCAGAATTTAACCATACATAAACCAATCCATTAAGGCGCATAACTCAAAATCACACTTTCATAAAAATTAACGTACTTACAAATTGATATTCTTGGCCAAATATTCAACATTCTTGGCCCTTACAAATTGCCAGAGGCTTACAGCCTTGGCTGTTCAAAACCAGCTCTCTACCACACTCTCACTCACAATCTCAATGTGTTTTTTCTCTCAAAACCCCCTCCTATTTATACAATTTTAAAAATGATCTAATTAAATGCTCAATCCCCTTAATATCTCAACACCACTAAAATATCTCAACAAATCCCTAAATCTCTCAACATCCCTAAAATATAAATTCTTATCCCTGAAACATAGAAACTAATTCCAACTTAGGCTCCCTCATTAATTCTAAATAATCTAGAAACTAATTTCTCTCACATTTACAATTTCTCACAAATAATTAATTAATCACTCAAAATAGTATTAATATTTACATGAATTTTAATATTTCTTCAAAACATGAAACCCCCTAGCTTAGATAAAATACAAGGTGTTTTTCGGGGCTAATGCTCCTACATCAAACTCCCCATGTAAGAAAATTCATGACCACCTGGTCATAAGTCTGGACCATTATTTCCTCCTGGATCCCAAATCTTATTTTGTAATCTTTCCTTGCTTGTCAATTGCTTTACTGATGTTGTTATCTGCTGTTGTCCTCCAGGTTTCCATATTTTGTGCTGTAGTCCTCCACTTGTTTTTCCTTCTAAGTCTTTCGTTGTCTTTCTCTTGTTGTCGTTCCTTTTCTTTCTTGCTACTGTCTTTCTCTGGGATGTTTTTATCATTAACCTCCTTAACGACTCAGTTTCTTTGTCCAGTATGTCCTTTATCTGTTGATTGTTTCCAGCATCTTCAATAAAACATGTTGCTCTAGCTGTCACTATGGATGTTGCGGCCTCCCAAACTTCCTGTCCCTCTACAACATTCCTTCACTTGTCACCTACAATTTCATCTGCAACTTCTTTCTCTATTTCAAATGTTTCCAGCAAACATTTCAGCATTTCATCAACATGCTGCAAATTACCTTCAGCATAATCTCCATCTTCCTCTTCGACAATCTTCAGTAATTGTTCATCATTACCTTGATTGATTCTGGCAATCAAATCAAGTTCTTCAAACATTGTAGCTTCATCCTCTGTCACTGTAGCAACTCCAAAATTTTGTCCACCTGTCTTCTCTTGGCTATATAGACAAGCCAACTCTTCCCTGTCACCCATGGTAACAAGTCTCAGCTTATGAGACATCACAGTCTCATCTTCTTTCTGCAACGATTCTCCTTCTTCCAAGACAATTCCAAATGATGGACTATCTTATACATTACCTGTAAACACAATCAAGTTGTCAGTACTAAAATCACAAGACCCAATGGTCTCACTGGTTGATTCAGTTACCAAGTTCCCCCTCTGCGGTTCCAAGTCTTCTTCAGTACTTAGAAAATATTTACTGGCTTTCTCCTCATCTTTCTCTGGCAACACTTTCGTATGCTGCTCTAAGTTCCTTCCCAACTTCTCTGTCAGCATATCAGTATGTTGATTTGCATTCACCATGAGACTGTCAGCTAGTCTCGCCTTCTTTCCATCTGTCTCCAAGATGTCGTTCTGCTCTCGTTCACCGTACTGAACTCTTTCGTCTGCTGCAACCTTTCTATCATACTCTGAATTTATCAAAAAATATTCCAATAATGCAATTTCTCTGTAGCATTGTTGAAGCATTTCATCATCACCTGCATTCATACATAAACTTTCAGTTTGCACAAAATGTTCAACAGTATCAGCTGTTACTTCCCTTATCTACGCTTTAGACTACTTGTACAGTAACAGCAAAAGCGTTGCTGCTTTCTTTTTCAGAGTACTTATCATTTTCTGCTTCCTTTGTCTTCATTCCCTTCTGAGATCTTGCTATCTCAGCATCAATCTGAACAGCTTTTAGATTCAACTCTTCTCTCTCCTGAACAAACTCTAAAGCTTGCTCATCTCCCTGTACTGTACCTACAAACATACACAACTTGTCAGTTTTAAAACTACAAGACCTTTCGGTCTTGCCTGCTTCCTCCGACACATCCTTCTGAACAAATCTGCATGTGGAATCTTCAAATTCCTACTCTGGCTCAAGAACTCTAAGTCCTTTCTTCAATAAGGCAATCACACTTTGCCTCAAGCTTCACCTACAATTGTTGACAAATCACTCTCTTTCCCTTCAGTGGAAAGATCCATCCTCTATTCTGATTTTCCTGCTTTTGCAGCCATTCCTCTAGTACCTACAATTGTACCTTCATTACTGCAATCTCTCTTTCTCGGACTTTTGCAGTCATCTCACCTATATGGCATTCCTTTGAACCTCTTCTCTGATCCTCCATGATCATCTTCTCTATGAGTTTCTCCCTCATCGTGAGTTGCACTAGCCTCTGCAACAGCAATCTCTTCTGCTGCCACTGCTTACCTCATCAAGCTCTCCTCACTCAGTCTTTTGGTAAGTGCTGGTTCACTGCCTCTGGAACCTCTTTAGCACTCTCCTATACTCACTCTCTAGGCTATCTCTTCAACTCACCTTCTTCTTCAATACACTGCAATTGTCCTCTCTATTCACCCTTTAGCTGAATGTCAGGTTCACTGCCATCATCTTCTCTACAACCATAAACTTCAATTCATAAATTTCAAATCAGAAAAATCATCTCACCTTTAAGATCTTGCAGGATCTTGTCTCCCTTTACTTCTGCCATCCTGTTCACTTGCAATTGTGTATGCTTCATATCAGATTTAAAATCTGATGTTCATCATTCATCACACATTCAAAAATACATTTCAGTTCAACAAACCTTCTTTGACTCATTCAGAAAATAAACATTTTTCATTTCAACAGAGCCAAGCTCTGATACCAAAAAATTTATGCAGGCTCACCCTGCAAACCCTAGAATCTTTCTCTCTATGAATATAAGCGTGCATCTCAGAATTTACCCAAATCAAAATCTCAATAGCTGGAAATTTCACAACTGTACCATTTGCATGTGGAAGCTATCTTCAACATATATTCAAAATCATTCACTATTGATTCCATTTAATGCCATCATATATGGAATTATATAAATTTCACTATCTACTCCTCTTCAGGCAAATTCATAAACTTTTCATCAAACCTTATCCATATACACCCAGATTTCATTCATTTAATTACCAACATCCAAGTGTGTTTATACACATCTTCCGACTACAATCTGCATTCTCAATCCAATTTAGAGACTTCATTTAAATTCCAATGTCAAATCTTGTACATGCTCATCAACCTAATAACATGGCCAAAATTTAATGAAACAATGGACCATGTTTTAATATTAATTTGACATTATTTTAAGCAATGAAATGCTTAGACTAACCCTTATTCAATGCGCCTTTTTCAAACATACAATCATTCAGATTTTGAAAGTCTGTCTTCAATCTCTATTTAGTACAACAGATGACATTCTTACCACTTGCCAATCTGTAGTCGAATTCATCAATTGCTTTTCTGATTCTTGGATACCTTTCACCTTGATATGCCCTTACTACCATACTACTCTTCGTTTCTGCAACAAATTTCCAGCGCTTTTATTAAACTTAACCTCTACTGCGCCCTCTTATTCAATGTTCTATTCATCAGAAAATCCTCCATCACAGCATTTTCGGTACCATCCATCGACTTGTTCCATCACATTGCATTCAGTTTCGTTCACACGCCTCTGCAAATAGGTTTTTGCTACGGTAACCAACTGAATTTCACTTCAAAGCCAAAAGCTAACAAATAAATCAATATCAATCAATCGTTACTTAACAATTGAAAGTACTCTCTCAGATTTCAATGTTGTACATGGGGTTCAAGTACAACATTCCTCATTGCATTATTAATTCAATTCACAATTACAAGATTCAATTCTAGTTCCACGTCTTACTAGATCGATTATAAGACTTCTACAGCAAATGAATTAAAATCGGATTTTGTTTCCAGCTGCATACGTTGCTACTGGATTGGATTCAACCCTGAGCCTATTTCAAAAACCCATTGATTTACCCAACACCCACAATCGATTTCTACAATTAACAACGATTGAAATAAAAAACGTTTTCACCACAACTATAACTCAATGTAACGAATTACAACCCTTCACGCAGAGAATGCAGACTTATTACAATTGACTTTAATTCCATCAATTCACCAGCGTATTCAATAACAACAGTCGGCTTTTTAATACATTCAACATTCATTACTTTCTGAATTGAATCACCTGAGCACTTTCATACAATCCGTCAATGTTAAAACCAAAACTCACTTGGTTCCTTATGAAGATTTATGCTTCACATTCACTGGGTGTTTCCCCATTTCCCACTGCTGTCAATACTACAGATCGATAATCAAATTACTGGACAGACATAGATTTAAGAGTACCATTTATCAATTTCCATATTGATATTAATAGCTTATGTGCAGATCCACCTTTAAACCTAAACATATTCACATAAATCGAATTCAGTTATGCCCAAGACTTATGTCTTATGGCTTCAAGTGCTCAGTAAATAGAATTTACTGCAATCGATTATATTTAAGAGGACTGGTTCAACCTTAAAATTACAATCACCATTCTTGCAGAGATTATATTCAATTCCATCCATAAATACTCAGCTAAGGCACATGATTTAACTCTTAATCACAAATTTAACACTCTGAAATCATACCCAACATTCAAAAGCTCACTTAGTAGAATTTAACCATACATAAACCAGTCCATTAAGGGGCATAACTCAAAATCACACTTTCATAAAAATTAACGTACTTACAAATTGATCTTCTTGGCCAAATATTCAACGTTCTTGGCCCTTACAAATTGCCAGAGGCTTACATTCTTAGCTCTCTACCACACTCTCACTCACAATCTCAATGTGTTTTTCTCTCAAAACCCCCTCCTATTTATACAATTTTAAAAATGATCTAATTAAATGCTCAATCCCCTTAATATCTCAACACCACTAAAATATCTCAACAAATCCCTAAATCTCTCAACATCCCTAAAAGATAGATTCTTATCCCTAAAACTTAGAAACTAATTCCAACTTAGGCTCCCTCATTAACTTTAAATAATCTAGAAACTAATTTCTCTCACATTTACAATTTCTCACAAATAATTAATTAATCACTCAAAATAATATTAATATTTACATGAATTTTAATATTTCTTCAAAACATGAAACCCCCTAGCTTAGATAAAATACAAGGTGTTTTTCGGGGCTAATGCTCCTGCATCACTCTCTCTCTCTCTCTCTCTCTCTGTGTGTGTGTGTCCACCCTGCGTCTTTGTCACTATCTCCCTCCCCCTCTCTTCCATTCACTTTGCTTGCTATCATGTCTTGGATCCTTAGTTAAGATAGATCTATGTTGGTTCTTACTAATATTTGTATTATATAAATTTCACATCTTTAAATACAAAAGTATTCTCATTTTTTAGTTTATTAAAACCTTAATTTAATTTATATGGGAATAATTCTAGTAGTCGTGAGGATAGAGGGTTTATATATATCTCAAAACTAATTACAACCCTTTTCCTATTAGCCTAAAAAAAAAATGTTAAAAAATGTTATAAAATTAAAATATTTTTATTGTGAAATAAGTTATTGTTTTTGGGCATGTGGTATTGATAAGGCATGATATTGGCCCATGGTATTGTAAGAAAGCCTATTTACAAGTTAATAATATCCATGGTAAAGTGTGGGTGAATATCAATGGTTAAGGATCTTGTCATATTGTTGTCATATTGTTATAAAGTATTTAGATTGGGAAATACGATATGATTTTTTGGCATGTGGTATTGATAAGCCATGGTATTAGCCCATGCTATTGTAACCAATCCTATTCACAAGTTCATAATATATTGTTAGAAAATATTTAGATTGTGAAATAAGATATGAAATTTTGGCATGTGGTATTGATAAGCCAAGATATTAACCCATCCTATTGTAACAAGGCCTATTCACAAGTTCATAATATCAATGAAAAATCAGGGGTGGATATCCATGATTAAGAATCCTATCATATTCTTATAAAATATTTTGATTTTGAAATAAGTTATGCTTTTTGGGCATGTGATATTGATAAGCCATGGTATTGGCCCATGGTATTGTAACAAAGTCTATTTCCAAGTTAATAATTTCCATGGTGAAGTGCAAATGAATATCCATGGTTAAGAATATTTTCATATTGTTATAAAATATTTTGATTGTGAAATAAGTTATGTTTTTAGAGCAAGTGGTATTGATAAACCATAGTATTGGCCCATGGTATTATAAAAAACCAATTTTTTACAAGTTAATAATATCCATTGTAAAGTGGGGGGTGAATATCCATGTTTAAGAATCTTGTCATATTGTTATAAAATATTTCGGTTGTGAAATAAGTTATGGTTTTTGGGCTTGAGGTATTGATAAGTCATGGTATTGGCTCATGGTATTGTAACAAAACCTATTGACAAGTTAATAACAAAACCAAAATATAACAAATTGAATTTTATTATTTTTATTATTAATTGACCCAACATTTATATTATTGCACTCATCCCCATAGTTTTGAGTTTTATGACTATTATTACTATTATTCTTTAACTAAGCCCATATTTAGAATTGTTTACATACTTACATTACACCTACACATCTAATCTATACTCTATAAATATTGTATTTATTGTTTTTTAGGGAGGGAAAATTTAACATTTTTGAAAAAATTGAGCCTTAGTTTTGATGTAACAAAACCCTCCTAATTCCAATCTTCATTTACTTTCTAAGACTAGTAGTATATTTTCACTTTTCATAGGGTGGAGGGAAAACTAGTAGATATTTTCACTTTTCACATGGCGGGTGGGAAAATGAGATTGAAGAGAGTTGTGAATTAAATTTTCACTTGTCATAAGGCTGAGCGAGGGAAAACAAGTAGCATATTTTCACTTTTCACAGGGCGGGATGGAAAGCAAGATTGAAGAGGGTTGTGAATGAAATTTTCACTTGTCATAAGGCTAAGCGAGGTAAAACTAGTAGCATATTCTCACTTTTCATAGGGTGGGATGGAAAATGAGATTGAAGAGAGTTGTGAATTAAGGTTTTACTAGTAGCTGATTGATATCAAACACCACTATTAGATCTTCAATCCATTAATGGCACCCAAGTATGTTTGATTTCTAACCTTGCTACATTTACACCCCACTTTTAGTCTTATTCCACATAGGGAGTAGTACACACACCTCAGTTCTCTGGTTCAAATTTCACTATTTTTTTCATCCTTGCTTTTAATTTTATGAGTAGCATATTTTCACTTTTCAGGGTGGGAGGGAAAATGAGATTGAAGGGAATTGTGAATTAAGGTTTTACGAGCAGACTAATATCAAACCCCACTATTGGATCTTCAATCCATTAATGGCACGCAGGTATGTTTCATTTTTTTCATCCTTGCTTTTAATTTTATGAGTAGCATATTTTCACTTTTCAGGGTGGGAGGGAAAATGAGATTGAAGGGAATTGTGAATTAAGGTTTTACGAGCAGACTAATATCAAACCCCACTATTGGATCTTCAATCCATTAATGCCACGCAGGTATGTTTCATTTTTAACCTCGCTGCATTTCCACCCCACTTTTAGTTTTCTTCCACACAAGGAGGACTGGTTCAAAATTCACTATTTTTTCATCCTTTATTTTAAGTTTAAGAGTAGCATATTTTCACTTTTCACATGGTGGAAGGGAAAATGAGATTGAAGAGTGTTGTGAATTAAGGTTTTACCAGTAGTAGAGTGATATCGAGCCCCACCATTGGATCTTTGTTAGGTTCCTATACTACTAATGTAATCCCTTATTGTTATTAGTAAAACCCCCTTATTATATTTTTGTGCCCATGTGTTCCCCATACTATTATTATTGTGCCCCATGGAAGCCCACTATTGTTATTATTATGCCCTTACATTATTATTGTTATGTCAGCTCTGATTATATTATGACCCCTTAGACTCCTATATATAGAAAGGAGATCTTGTGATTTGTATCATCCAAGAATTGTTCATTTGTGTAATGTAAAGGAGGTTTCCCTCTCAAAGAGGCTAAATTCTAAGGTGATGATATATCATTTCTATCTTTCTGTGAGTTGGTTTCATAACATGTGGTATCAGAGGTTTGGATTCTAGGGTTTCGCTGCTCCAAACAGGTCATCGTGGTATCTTCGCTAAAACCTTTTTTCTGCAACGTTTCAGAAGCTATAAAGACAAAACCCATTTGAGAAGAAATCTTGCTAAACCAAGCATCTAAATTTCAGATATTGTCGAGCTATATTTTCAGAGATATGATATGAGGAAGTTAGGGTTTTTGCAAGCTCCAAAATTTCATCTAAAACAGGTCATCATGGTATTTTCACTATTACCTTTTCCCTACGAAGTTTCAGAAGCTAAAGAAAAAACCCATTTGAGCAAAGATCATTCTAAATCTTGGATCTGAATTTTAGATCTTGTCTCACTATACCTTTTGGATATATGATATGAGGAAGTTAGGGTTTTTGTAGACTCCCGAATTACATCGTAAACAGGTGACCTTGGGAGAATCATCATAACTTTCTCTCTGAGCAACAAATTGAAATTTCGTAAGAAATTACAAAAAGAGAACAGAGTGTACATTTTTGTGCATAGTTTTCAGATCTGAAGGTTGAAACAGTGACACGTAGCACATCATACAAGTTTGATCTATTGAAACATTACATAATTAGGTCATCTTAGGAGTTTGGGCATAACTCTTTCTTGGAGAATCAAATTCTGATAAGACTTGTAGGGTTAGAAAGAGGACTTAGAGTGCTAATGCAAGAGAGATTCTCAGAACTTTGAGATCTAAAAGTATAGAGTTACAACCATTTCAGGATCAAGCCCCTGAAATCAAGATAATGCAATATGAGGAAGTTTGATGGAAAGGATCCATTAAATTGGATACTACAAATGGAGCAATATTTTGATCTACATGGTGTACCACTGCTAAAAAAGGTATGTATTGCATCTTTATATTTAGAACTCGATCAATTTTTATGGTATAAATGGCTTTGTTCTCATAGAAAACTTGTTACATGGTCAACTTTCACAGAGGAAATGATAGCACATTTTGAGGATACAAAGAGCAACGCCTTCTTTAGAGCAACACCACAACAATTGGAAGAAGAAAGAGAAAAAGAGCTTTGTTACAAAGTGGAAAGCAAAATTATGGCAACAAGGAAGTCTACCCCTCACAACTATAAATATGGAAGTGTTTTTTCTCATAGCCTTCCACAACCTACAAGTGTTACACCACAACAATTGGAAGAAAAAAGAGAAAAAGGGATTTTTTACAATTGTGATAACAAATATATTAAAGGTAATAAATTTGTTGAGAAGAAATTATTTTACATTGATTGTGGAGACGAGGAAATAAAGGATCAAGAAACGTCAAAACAAGAGTATATACACCAGGAACCAACCATAGAGAAGGAAGAAATGAATCCGACCATGTCTTATAAAGCATTGGAAAGAATTACCACTCCTAAAACTCTCAAGATAGAAGGACATATCAAGAAGAAAAATGTTCAAGAAGTGAAAGATCACATCGAGAAAGAAGAAATTAATCTGAACATATCTTGTAATGCATTAGACGAAATTACCAATCCTCAAACTATCAATATAGAAGGACATATCAAGAAGAAAAATGTTTAAGAATTTAAAGATCACATCAAGTCTCAAGAAATCAGTCTTACAATATCTTGTAATGCATTGGAAGAAATTACCACTCCTCAAAATATCAAGATAGAAAAACATATCAAGAAGAAAAAGGTAAGAGCATTGGTTGATTCGAACAGTATCGATAATTTTATTAATTGTAAGATAGCCAAGGAATTGAATTGCTTCCTATATCCAGCACTCGAGTGTCAAGTGATGGTTGCAAGTCGAGGAACCATAAATTCCTCTGGAAAGTGCCATAATATCAAGCTATCCATGGGAGAATATGTATTGAATAGCCCAATTCTTTCCATTCCAATGGGTGGTGCTGATGTTTTACTAGGAGCCCAATGGCTACAATCTTTGGGTACGGTAGCTTTTAATTTTCAAGAAATTTTCTTGAAATTTTTTTGGGAAAGAAAGGTAGTTGAATTGAGGGGTATTGAAGGAAAACTTGGAAAGATAATCAACTCTAACAGCATGATAAAGCTTCTAAATAAAGAACAATAGGGTGTAATTTCACAATTATGTTCACTAGAGGATCCCACATCAAAATAATTTATTTCTCTTGATCTCCAAAACGTTTTGGAAAATCATTCCAAGGTATTTCAGACTCCCAAAGGCCTCCCACCTATTTGAGATCATGATCATGCTATTCATTTGAATTCTTGAAGTGTTACTCCAAATATCAGGCCTTACATATATCCATATCCCCAAAGGAGTGGGAACTCATTCAAAAGTTGCAGAAGATCCCAATTCAAATAGTATTGCGAGAACTTGACAAGGAAGGAAAAATTATATTGGAACCTGAAATACTCACAGAACCAAGAAATTGAAAGCTACGAAATAGATCAATTGCAGAGTATCTCATCAAGTGGAAGAACTTACCCATTAAATATTCCACATGGGAGGACAAGAATTTATGCAGTAGCATCAAGAACTACTCAAGCATTGAGGAAAACACTTTTTGAAGGAGAGGGGCATCTTAGGTCCCTATACTACTAGTGTAACCCCTTATTGTTATTACTACAACCCCCTTATTATATTTTTGTGCCCATGTAGTCCCCATATTATTATTATTGTGCCCCATAGAAGCCCACTATTGCTATTATTGTGCCCTTACATTATTATTGTTATGTCAGCTTTGATTATATTATGACCCCTTAAAATCCTATATATAGAAAGGAGGTCTTGTCATTTGTATCATCCAAGAATTGTTCATTTGCGTAATGAAAAGGAGGTTGTGCCCTCAAAGCAGTTGATTTCTAAGGTTTTGATCTATCATTTCTATCTTTTTGTGAGTTGGTTTCATAACAATCTTTAATCCATTAATGATGCCCAATTATATTCCATTTCTAACCTCATTGCATTTCCACCCCACTTTTAGTCTTCTTCCACATAGGGAGGAGTACACACACCTCAGATCCCCTACCAGTGGATATTCAATCTATTAATGGTTCCCAGGTATGTTTCATTTCTAACCTCGCTGAATATCCACCACACTTTTACCCTTCTTTGTTGGGTCCCTATAATACTAGTGATTACCCCATTACTATTGTAGTTATACCCCTTATTAATATTGTTGTGCCCCTATTGCCCCCATATTGTTATTACTGTGCCCCATAGAATCCCTCTATTATTATTTTTGTGGATTTTATATTATTATGTTAGGTCGGCTGGGTTATATTGTGACTCCTTAGACTCCTATATATAGAAAGGAGGTTTTTTCATTTGAATCATCTAAGAATTGTTCATTTTTGTAATGTAAAGGAGGTTTCCCCCTCGAAGAGGCTGAATTATAAGGCGTTGATCTATCTTTTCTATCTTTTCTGAGCTAGTTCATAACATTTGGTATCAGAGCTTTGGATTCTAGGGTTTCGTTGCTCCAAACAGGTCATCGTGGCATTTTCGCTATAACTTTTTTTCTGTGACGTTTCAGAAGTTGCAGAAAAACCCCATTTGAGAAGAAAGTGCGCTGAACCTTGGGTCCGAATTTCAGAGCTTTTCACGCAATATGTGCGGAGATATGATCTGAGGAGGTTGGTCTTTTTGTAGACTCCTGAATTACATTCCAAACAGGTGACCTGGGGAAAATCGTCATAACTTTCTCTCTAGGGATCGGATTGAAATTTCGTAAGAAGGTGCAGAAAGAGGACGGACTATAGCTTCTTTTATGCATTTTTCAGATCCAAAGGTCCAAACAGTGACTCGTGGCACGTCGTACAAGTTTGCTCTACTGAACTAGTCTATAATCAAATCACTGTGGGAGATTTCGCATAACTCTTCCTTGGAGAAACCAATTTGGGTCAGACTTGTGGCATTGGAAAGAGGACACAAAGGGCTACTACATATCACAAATTCAAAACTAGATGATCGAAAAGTACAGAGATACATCAGAGGCAATATCAAGCTCCTACAAAGTGAAAAAAGGTGTGTAGATTTTCTTAAATTTTTGTTTAAGCTTGGTTTGAAATTTTATTTTGAAGGAATTCAAAGGGCATAATAGAGCATTATTATCGGTAACTGATGCACCGAGGAAAGAAAATGCAAACGCCTAGTAAGGAGCCTGGAAGCTCTAGCATGACTCATGAAGAAGAAGAAGAAATGCTATATGATATATCAAAATTACAAGAACAAGTGCAACAAGTGTCACTTGCACAAAAAGCAACAGAATCTAAGATGGATGGTTTAAGGAAAGATGTAGAAGATAAGATGGATGGTTTAAAGAAAGGCGTAGAAGCTAAAATTGATGGCATGGATGATAAGATGGAAGAATTGAAGATAAATATGAATAAGTTGCTACAAGAAATGGTCAATAAGGGTGAAAAGGTACTAAAGGAAACTCATGATGAGAACAAAAGAAATGTTAATCATGATTCCATAGACTCTAATGTTGGATCGAAGACTCACCATATTCCAAAAATCGATATGAGGAAGTTTGATGGAAAGGATCCTGCCACATGGATATTACAGATGGAGCAATTCTTCGATCTCAATAATGTGCAAAACACACAAAAGGTACGTATGGCAACTTTATATTTGGAACCAAATCAGTTTGTATGGTATCAATGGCTTTGCTCTCGTAAAAAAATTATCACTTGGGCCAATTTTATGGAAGAATTGATAGCACATTATGAGGTTACAAAAAGCAACACTTTTTTTAGCCAATTGATAAGTCTCAAACAAAAGGGTTCAATAATGGAGCACATTGAGGAGTTCCAAAAAATTGAACATAAGGGTAAAAGATATTCCAGAGGAGCATAGGATTGATGTGTTCATAGGGTCTTTAAAGGATAATATCCAACATGATGTTCGCCTTTGGGAACCTGATTCATTAGAGAAGGCATTCAGGTTAGCAAGAAAAATGGAAAGCAAAATTTATGGCAACCAGAATGCATACCACTCACAACTATAAAGATGGAAGTGTTGTTGCTCCTAGTCTTCCACAACCTACAAGTTTGACACCACAACAATTGGAAGAAAAAAGAGCAAAAGGGCTTTGTTACAGTTGTGATAGCAAATACACTAAAGGTCATAAGTGTGCTGAGAAGAAATTATTCTACATAGATTGTGAAGAGGAAGAAGAAAAGGAGCAAGAAAGGTCAAAAGAAGAGGACATAATCCAGGAACAAAGCCTAGATGAAGAACAAATAAACCCGACCATATCTTGTAATGCATTGGCGGGAATTACCACTCTTCAAACCATCAAGATAGAAGGACAAATCAAGAAAAAAAAGTTAATAGTTTTGATTGATTCAGGAAGCACCCACAATTTTATTCATTGTAAGGTAGCAAAATAATTGAATTGCTTCCTATATCCAGCACCAGAGTGTCAAGTGGTAATTGCAAATGGAGGAACAATAAATTGCTCTGGAAAGTGCCATAATATCAAGCTATCCATGGGAGAATATGTATTGACTAGCCTAATGCTTTCGATTCCAATGGGAGGTGCTGATGTTGTACTAGGAGTTCAATGGCTACAATCCTTGGGTACCATAGCTTTTAATTTTCAAGAACTTTTCATCACATTTTCTAAGGAAGGAAAGGAAGTTGAATTAAGGGGTATTGCAGGGAAACCAGGAAAGATAATCCGCTCTAATGTTATGAAAAAGCTTCTAAAAAAGGAGCAAGGAGGTGTAATTGCACAATTATGTTCGCTAGATGTTTCCACATCAGAATCATTTATTTCTCCAGATCTCCAAAAATTCCTGGATAATCATTCCAAGGTATTTGAGACTCCCAAAGTTCTGCCACCTATGCGTGATCATGATCATGCTATTCATATGATTCCAGGAAGTGTTCCTCCAAACATCAGGCCGTACAGATATCCCTATGCCCAAATGAGTAAAATTGAACGTATGGTTGCAGAAATGCTAGAGGCTGGTCTAATTCAACCAAGTCAAAGTTCTTTCTCTGCTCCAGTAGTATTGGTGCACAAGAAGGATGGATCATGGTACATGTGTCCGGATTATAGGGAGCTCAACAAGCTCACTATTAAAGATAAGTTTCCCATTCATGTCATTGATGAATTACTAGATGAATTGCATGGATCAATTTACTTCACCAAGTTCAATCTTCGTTTAGGATATCATCAAATTAGAATGGAGACTGAAGACATTCCAAAAACAGCATTTAGAATTCATGAGGGTCATTATGAATTTTTGGTCATGCCTTTTGGCCTTACCAATGCACCTTCAACATTTCAAGGGTTGATGAATTCAATTTTCAAACCATTCCTTAGAAAATTTGTGTTAGTATTTTTTGATATTTATAATCTACAACAAGTCTTGGAAGGATGATGTTGAACATGTTGACAAGGTGCTACAACTATTGGAGGAGAAAACAATTATATGCAAAAAGATCCAAATGTTTCTTTGGAGTACAAGAGGTGGAATATCTGGGTCATATTGTATCTCATGAAGGAGTTAAGGTAGACCCTAGCAAAAT